>JAOBAT010106868.1:0-15100 GCA_026413305.1 Hydrozoanthus tunicans
TGAAGATGAAGATGAAGATGAAGATGAAGATGAAGATGAAGATGAAGATGAAGTTCGAGATAAAGATGAAGATGAAGTTTGAGATGAAGATGAGGATAAAGATGAAATTGGAGATGAAGATAAAGTTGAAGTTGAAGACGAAGATGAAGATGGAGATGAGGAAAAAACAAAGATACAATGACGAAGATGCAGACGAAGATGAAGATACAACAAAGATAACGATAGTGGCTTTGTCATTTAAAACAGTTATAGAAACATCAAACATCAAGATTTTGGTTGCTGTAATCTAGGAGAACAATGACGATAAGGAGAGCGATAAGAGAAGGAGAAACTTTATCTGATAACGACACTATTCTTAATGCCATGTTCACATTGATTGGCTTTTTCTTTAGCAGTATTAAAGAACCACGAGAACTCACCAGTAGTTATGCTGACATCATCACGCTCTTTGACCTGATAAGGATTTCAGTTAGATAAGTAACAAACAAATCAGCTTACCTCCTAACTATAACAAATTCTCTCAGTAAACATGGCCCTCGGAATCTTTAGAACTTGGCAAAATTTCAATTGACCTAGGATCTGACAGCAGTTTACATCTCCTTTCAGTCCAAAAATATGGTACAAGGCCTTAGTTTACAATTACAACAGTCTTTTCAGCAAGTTTTGTGAAACTTGAGTGTCACTTGCCTTTAGCAGTAGAGGCATTGTGCTTGTACAACTTAACAATTTTCTCGAAGAATACTCAAAGATCTACACGTTTCCACATATTAAATGAAAATAAAAACGTAATAATTAATTTCATAAAATCCTGGGCCCAGTTGTTCAAAGGGTGATTAGAACTAATCCACGGTTGATTTTTTAACCTACAATCTTGTTCCATGCTTACAGAGACTGATTTGAGATGTAGTTCTGGAATTGACGAGCTTTTCCGTTGAAAACCAATGAACAGCATTTTAGAAGAACCGTTGACCTAAAAACTGCTTGAATTTTGGCTTAACCAAGGGTTAAACTTACTAGCATTTGAACATCCAAGCCCTGAAAGATGGTTGCCTAAACAATTATCGATACCTTTTTAAGCTGTTTTTAAAGGCTAGTTTCTAAGCGTACTTCTAGGGCAAGTTCTATCAGGTTTTTTTCTTCAACTAAATTTGCTAAACGCAAACACCGAGGTTTTGATAAACATAACAAGCCGCAGTTTTTATATTCGAGTGAAAATAACTCTCTATCTAGCCCAACCTGACTGTACAACCATCCCGCCCGCTTCCTCTCCGATTCCGGATGACGCTCCTTTGTTGAGGAACTAATTTCACAAAGATGTTCGGTGTCCCTGATGGCGCCCGTGTTCTGATAGTTAAATGATTTACAGCGGAGATCTTTGATGCAGTAGGCGTCACACTCTTCACGTCTCTTAACCTTAAAAATAGCCACCACGTGGTCTTCAAGAATTGTATCTGTTTTAAGAAAAAATTATCAACGTGAGCTAGGTTTTTATAATCTAGTGAAGAATTACCACATCAATAACCTGCGTAGCTGGCGGCCTTGTCATTTGGACGAAACGTTCAAAACTCCGGCAATGAGACATTTTTAGGAGTTTATTGGCTCCCTGCTTGTCAATCAAAATAACGAAACCGAGCACAACCGATAATCGAAAACACTCCCTGGCTAACATAGATAAGAGGAAAATTCTACTGGGGCTATATTTTCCAATGTAAACAGGCCTTGTTCTGTTTTTATCTGATCAGTAGTGACACAGTATTTCACCTAAAGAAACTAGTTTGAATTTTGGATTGTGACAACGTTCAATATTTAGGAGAACCGATTCCATAAGAGCATCGTGATCCTGGCCTCAAATTTGTTATCTGTCTGAAGTTCGGGTCCAAACCACATTGTGAGAGCAAATACACGAGTCGATAACAGATCTGGTTATATGCTTTGAGATAAAAGGAAATGTGAAAACTGATCAAAAACTTGAAACGTTTAGAAATACACAAACAGAACCTCAGCTAAAATAATCTCATTTTAAAATATGAAAACGTTCTCAGCAAACTCTTACCATGAGTGAAAGCGAAAACCGCAATCGGTCCACATTGTCCTTCCACCCCGTCACGAGTTATCAACCCAGCCAGGTACACGAGAAAGTGGAGGGAAAAATGCATCGTACTGCCACAGTTGAGTTTGTTTGAGAAACTTTCCGTCCTTGTTTGGTCCTAAAAAAATCAATTAAAAAGTTTTAGACTTGGAGCCTCTCAAAGATAATGTGCAGAAAGCCGTTTTCGAGAAACAAACTTGAAAGGTTTGTGGTAGAATTGTTTGTTTGATTCCAAGATTCTCCGAGTAGAAAGATTTCAACAAAGCTTGAAACTAAGAGAAGCATAACAATCGTGAGAAGAAACTTTAAAAAACTCAGTGGTGCTGAAAAGGGCGAAGTGCTAGAGTCCATAACAAGCAAGTAGTTTGTAACTTTTTTTGAAAGCGTTTGCGACAAACCAGCTTTCTAGTAGTGGCTGGAATGAAAAAGTTTTCCAGTGAACCACAGAAAAGCCTGTCTGGCCAACAAAAGCAAAATGTGAGTTTAAACTTTGCTCGTTTGAAAACGTTTTTGCTTCAAATTGTTACCCGATTTCGCGGTTTAAAGTCGATCACTGTCAAGCGATTGCAATAGAGAAAACCTCCTTGTAGCAGCTGAAATGAAAATGAGCGTTTTATATACGACAGTAAAACTAAACAAGAGCGACTACACATTTGAAAAGCTTGACAATTGGGCGCGCGTGTACGGACCCGAATTGCCACAGTTTAGTTTAGTTTAGATAAAGAATCGAATGTAAACACTTTAAAACAATCTTTTTACTCGGCACAATATTAACACTAGAACGCCGTGTTCTTTCAAAGGGTAGGAACAGTGTTGAATATTTGAATAGTTTTAGACTTAGCCAAAGGTTTTAGACTTAGAACCTCTCAAAGATTATGTGCATAAAAAACAAGACAGCTGAACCGCGGCTGGACCAAAGTCGGGTAAAGTGTCTTGTTCAAGGATACAACACATTGGTCTGACCGGGGCTCGAACTCGCGACCCTAGGATTACGAGTCGAACACGCTGACCGATCGGTCACTGCGTCACCAACAAACTGAAAACTCTTTTAAGTTTAGTTTCCGCTTATCAACGATTGGAATTGGTAAACACTCACGCTTCAGTTACAAAAAGATCGAGCAACACAAGATTTTTTCAGTTTTGAGTCTTCCTTTTGTTAATACAACTATTCTTTGCTAAAGCGTGCCAAATCATAAATTATACCAAATTTTTCTGTCAAAAAGGAGATTACAAACATGTCTGAGTTGTCGATACGTAACAGGTGCGGTTTTTGCCGGTTGGTATTGAACACACAACAAAGAAATTTTGTTCGCATTAATTTTTGAATTACACGTGAATTTGTTATTGCAAAGTTTATAGAAAATTTATTAATCAAAAGCAGTGAAATACAACAACCTAAAGCGACGAAATTGAAGTTGCCAATTGCTGCCCTTAAAAAATATACCAAATTTAGCATGGCTTACAACTGTCAAACAACTTGAACACCAAAAATGCTAATTTTTCCATTTTTTTTTTTACCCCAGTCGGCTGATTAGCGCTGAATCGATCTCTCAGGGGGTTGACAGTTAAGCAAGTTTAAACTTATAAGCTCTAAATTAAAGCAGACATTATGAACGCACCTTTTGATTGGCTGTGAAACGTTGTTTAAGTTAATTTGCTTACGTGATTGACTTGTTTTCAAGGATTGAAAAACAACTACGGAAATATAAGTCATTGAACTAATTCAAGAGACGGGTTTCCACTTGAAATTGTTTTCTCAAGTTCGATTTTGAAACCAAAAAGAGAATGAACCGTTAGTGAAATTCTTCTTTTTGGCTTTTTCTCGTGGCTTATTTTATAACAGAAATGAAAAAACTCGCCCTGCTAACCCTGATCAGTTATCGAATGACCACGGGTGAATTTTTAAGTTAGAGGTTGATGACAATCTTTATTGAGGTTCTATAACTAAACAGAGCTCGCGGTCTCTATAATCTACTGTAAAGATTGCATCAAGTTTTAATCGGTATATTCTTAGTTGATCCATATCTAATTTTTAAAGGTGACGTCATATTGCTAAAACCTTGACAACAATGAAGCACTATCTATTTTTTTTTTTACCTACAACCATTTATCCTTCGGTTCTTTGACCAAAAACTGTTGGGAAATGAAAACATTTAGAAGGAACATCAGCAATTAGACCGATGATTATCAACTGACTTGCAGTTATCGACAAAATAATTCAAGACAAAACATTCTTGTTTTTTTCTGCCCTTGGTTGATCAAAAATGTCACCTGTACAACTTCTCTGAAGATGAACACACTTTTTGTTTCCATGACAACATACAATTTACGGCGCAAAAAATCGCGATTTCGCTTTTATGAACAAAAAATAGCAAAACACAACGGATGTGCTATTTCTGCTATCGTTAGCATTGTACGGACAATAACAGAACACTAGTTACTGGGGACAATTGAGGAAAATTATGGTTTTACTTTTTTAACTCGAGAGGAAGTTTACACTTGAACCGAGTTTTGTCTATGGACTTAGTCGAAACCGGAAACCGTTTTGGTAAAAGAGACAAGTAAAAGCTTACCCCAAATTTTGAATATTTTAATTACAAAACTTAATATATTTTCCTTATTTATAGCCAATATTTTAGGCCTGAACTTTATTATGAAGAATTTTCGCTCCCTAGCTCGTGCATCAGCAATTGTTTCTGAACTTTTCTATTCCAGCTACTGGACCATTCTTTTTGTCGTATTTTCCCAAACAGACTAACAGCATATCCAAAGAAACCGCAGCTATAAGTTATTAGCTGTTTTTAATAGGAATCAATTTCAATCTTTTAATAGTAGAAAGTTGTGTACAAAAGATAAAATAATTAGTATTTTCTTAGCAATTACTAATTTAGATAAAGACAATGGAAGGGATTATAACTTCATAGTAGGGCATAAGAAATTTGGGTCTTTTCCGAAAGAATTCCTTACGAATTTACGGCCGAAGAAGATTTTTCTTCTAAGTTTTTAATTTGGAAGAAAAATTTCCTTCCGCCGTAAATTTGTATCTATAGTATATCGTGTCGGCAATTTTCACGTCATTGAGACTACAAAGAAACCGTTTTTTTTCTAATTATGGAAGTTGAATGGGGAATTTTGTTTACACAAACTAAAGTTGAAGCGCACGTTCATTGTTTAACTTGACAGTTACACCCTACATACCGAGCTTAACAAACAGCAATACAAAGTACAAACGAGTCGGTGGGCCTTTGCACAGTATCTTCCAACCTTCGTAAGCACACGGCTTTTTTGTGCATTTAAACTTTTAGTTGAATAACTTGATAAGCAGAACCAAATTGTTTACTCTCTGGTGGCAAAAAAGCGTCCGAGGATCGACGTCCGCTCCTCGTTCAATAATTTTTCAAGTTCTGGTACAATCTCAAAAAGGTCAAAATTTCAAGATAGACATTTTGCTGATAAGAGTCATGTTCAGTGTTCGTCTCTCCGTTTTTGTTTAGACTACACACGGGCAACAAAAATTCATCCATACATATTTTTAGTCTCTGTTGTCTTGTTTTAAAATTTTAAGAGTTTCTCACCCCCTCCCCGTTTATTTTTTGACGGCCCATTTATTTGGCACCCGAGAGTAAGTTGTCAATCTTCGATTAGCTTTCCCGTTAAGTGCAGCTATTTTAAAGTGTTTGCATTCTTATTCTGCCTAAATTAGAGAGCGTGAAGACAGCATGATTGGCGCTAATAACTTGCACACATTGTGTTGAGAACGAGAATTGTTGATTTCTCTTTTCGTGGGTTGATCAAAAGAACTCTGAATAAGAAATAAAAATTTTGAAAAAGGAAAGCATGATCGAGTTAGCGACAGTGTTTCCATGACAACAGCAAATACTGACATACGCTAGTGTTCATGGTTCGTCATTGATCTCTAAAAAAGAATAGTTCATCAACAATAAATGATTTACTTCTGCATATGTTAAAGACGTTTTAATTAAAAGAACAAAACATAGGAACTGACAGCATTATCCCTTTTATCGAGTTAACTCAAGGGGAAGTTTTTAAAAATGTAAACAGAGGTTTGCGGTTCTGTTTACGGAATTTGTTCGCGTTCTTTTGGGACCAACTAACATGTTTGAACTTAAACTGGTTTTGCCGTGAAATTTCCTAATAGAACAGTTCGCCAACCCTTTTTGGGTTCAAAGGCGTTTTCAACCTATTCAACTAGAGTCAGAGATGGTTAAAATGGTTGATAAAGCAAACCAATCGAAAACGGTTTTGCACAATAGAACACGACCTAAGAAGCTAAAAGTTTTGAACAGGAGAGGCAAATTAATGCTTCCCTAAAAATTGAGGTCGTTTTTAATTAAATATCTTGACACAGGCTTTGAGTTTAATTTTATTTTTCTAACTTCGACCAGACGGCCGGTGGCGGGTTCTTTTTACTATTTATAAATTGTTTTGAGCTTTAATTTTTCGAAATCCATTTTGAGGAATTTCATTTTCTTCGTCATACCAGCAGTGTTTCAACTTAGCTTTTACCTCGGCAGTTTTTCACTATCAGAAACTAGCTTGTTTTATGCCTTACCCTTTTTTGTCGTATTTTCTGAAACAGATTGGCAACAAATGCGAAAAGAACTGCAAACATTAATAAACTACTCTACTTTAAAACATACTTACCGTTTTTGAAAAGACATAAAATTAGTAATTAACAACAACAACTGAAACAGATATTACAATTCTTAGTAATTGTAGTAGCTAACGAAGTTTCAAGATATATAAAGAAAAGAGGAAATATAATTCGTATTCCACAACGGAAGCAGTATTTTCTTCAACCGTTGAAAGTACCCCCTGCCGGCAACTTTTATACAATTCACTGAGAGCTCCAAAGAAACCTCTTTAATAAATTTTTGTTTATGACTCCGGGGCACCATTATAGCATGATGGAAACTAAATAGCGAGTTTTGTTTACGAGTCGGCGGGCCTTTGCACAATATGTTCCTACCCTTCCGACGAAGCACACGGTGTTCTAGGGGTAGTTCTGTGCCGAGTTAAAAGATAAAAGAAGCTGAACCATTCTGTTTAAGTGGTTGATCTTCGACTCAGGATAACTTTAAAGTTGAGAGGAATTTTTGTTTGAAAGTGTTAACATTCTTTATCTGCAAACTGTGGCAATTCGGTTGCGAGCACGCGCGCGTGTCATTTCGTGTGACAAGGTATTTCTAAGGTAATTCTAAGCCTAAGGAAAACTTTTAAGTAAAAACGTGAGGTTTTTCGACATTATTTATTGCCTTCCAATTAGAGCTCTTTAAACCTGTAGTCGCTCTTGGTTAGTTTTCTTGGTTTATATAAGACGCTCTTTGTCACTTCAGCCGCTACAAGGAAGTTTTGTCTGTTGCATTCGCTTGACTTTAAACCACGAAAACGGGTAACAATAGAAACAAAAATATTTTCAAACAAGTGAAAAAGTAGAATTCAAATTCACGTTTTGTTTTTATAGCCAGGCAGGTTTTTTCCTGGTCCAAAGGCAAGTTTTCGCTTTGCTACTAGAAAACTGGTTTGTCGCAATCTCTAGCTCTTTTGAAATAGATTTACACTATGCAAGTTGCTTGTTAATATGTTCTACGTGTCTTCAAACTAAAACTCCGCACTTTCGAGCGAGTCTACAAAAACAACTGACGAAACTCTTTTTTACATCAAATTTTTTGAAGTTCATCTTTGTTGTGCCTTTTTGGAACCGAAAGCTCAACTCAAACTGTACGTCTCTGAGTTTCAAGCTTTGTCGAAATCTTCCAATTATTGGAAGAATCTTGGAAAAAAACGAACAAACGAATATTTTCGTATATAAAGTACATAAATAACATGATAAACTTATTAATTATTGTAGGTTTTGTTCAAATATACAACCCTTATTAACCGACAGCGAGGTCTTAACTGGGAAATGTCAGACCGAGGCCCAAAACAGAGCTTAATGAGGTGCATATACCAAAGAACCGAAGTCTAAGGTTTCAAAGTAAAGACCAAACGAACAAGGCTTAAAGATTATTTATTGTAATCTTTTTCGAATCTAATAGCAAAACATGAGAGATAAATAAAATCGGTAAATTTGTGTTGCCGCGGCCGTTACAACATAGTCTAGCCCTCTCAGCAGCCAATCAGATGGCTGGATTTTGTCTGGTCATGCATATAATATCATTTCAACGTTGACGTATTAATTCAATCCTTCTTCCATTAAGAAACTAAGGCACTGGATCGCGGTGCTGGATATAGCTGATGACTTTGGGGAAAAACTGAAAACAAACTTTTCTTTTATTGAGCCCAATCCATCCCCCGGTTCTCAATCACTCTCTTTTTGGTTTCAAAATCGAACTTGAGAAAACAATTTCAAGTGGAAACCCGTCTCTTTATTTAGTTCAATGACTTATATTTTCGTAGTCGTTTTTTCAATCCTTGAAAACAAGTCAATGACGTAAGCAAATCATCGAAACCACAATGAATTAATACAACACTGCACAGCCAATCTGAAGGTGCATTAAAAATATCTGCTTTACTTTAATTATAAGCACTTGACTCGTTAGTTTTAGATTTTACTCGAGTTCTTCCCCCCACTGAGAGATCGGTTCAGCGCTAATCAGACGACTGAGATAATAAAAAATGAAAAAATTAGCATGTTTTGTGTTCAAGTTGTTTGACGGTTGTAAGCCATGCTAAATTTGGTATATTTTTTAAGGGCAGCAATTGGCAATTTCGATTTCGTCGCTTCCTGGAAATATCGTTGCGATGTCTAAAATCCTATTACATGAATCCAAAAAGGCGCTTTGTGAAAAAAAGGGGGGAAGTGCTTAGGACAGAAAACGTGTTTTCGCGAAAACACGCTAAACAAATATTGAAAATTCAAAAACTTAGAATTATAATTATTTGTTTCACAACTTTTTGCTGTATTTGTGTTTCGAGTTAGAATAACTGGAGCGTGTAGGTTGTTGTATTTCACTGTTTTTGATTAATAAATTTTCTATAAACTTGCAATAGCAAATTCACGTGTAATTCAAAAATTAATGCGGACGAAATTTCTTTGTTGTGAGCTCAATACGAACCGGCAAAAACCGCACCTGTTTCGAATCGACAACTCAGACATGTTTTTAATCTCCTTTTTTACCGAAACATTTGGTATAATGTATGATTGGGCACGCTCTAGCAAGAATAGTTGCATTACAAAAAGGAAAGACTCAAAACTGAAAAAATCTTGTGTTGCTCGATCTTTTTGTAACTGAAGCGTGAGCCGTGTTTACCAATTCGAATTGTTGATAAGCAGAAACTAAACTTAAAGGAGTTTTCAGTTTGTTGGTGGCGCAGTCACCGCTCGGTCAGCGTGTTCGACTCGTAATCCTAGGGTCGCGAGTTTGAGCCCCGGTCAGACCACTGTGTTGTGTCCTTGAACAAAACACTTTACCCGACTTTGTTTCAGTCGACTCAGCTGTACAAATTAGAATCATTTCTACTGGGAAGCTAACCTGCGATAGATTAGTGTCCTGTCCAGGGTGATTCAAAGACTCTCATCTGCTTAACACTACAGAAACCGGAGATAAGCGCCGGCCCTATGACCCACTTACTGGCTCGAGAAAGGAATTTTGGCTTAAGTTTTCAGAAAAAATAAAACGTGATGCCAGAGTTTGTAACGTTTTCGAGTTTTTGTTCATATTCAACAGTTCTGATTCCAAACTGCGTTAAGCGTATTGCAGACTCCTAGCCTGGAGAAAGTACTAACTGAGGCAGTAAAAATACAAATTTGGTCGTGCGAGCGGCGAAGGCGCAAGCAAATTCTAATGGGGAGGGGATTGGGAGGTCTGGGGGCAAGTTCCCCCTTAAACAGTTCAATATTTCTAACTTTTCTGCCTCCTCCCTGGGAAAAATCAGAAGAGTCCGAGTAGGGTAGAAGTTGATCAGCCGGTTTATTTGGAGAAGGTTGGTTCTCAAATTGTTGGCATTCGACCAGTAGGGGCTTATGAATGCATGTTTTGTGTGAACTAACAATAAGCTATTACGCTGTCATGTTTATTTACTTTCAGCCTTTAACCCTATCTTACACAGGCTTTTTGAGGTTGTTTCTACACGGGGGGGGGGGACACAAAGTGCCCACTGCCTATAACTTTGTCCCATTTCAACTAATGACAACGAAACTTGGCACAAATATAGTTTGTTGCAAGACCAATTAGTTGGTGTGTTTTAATTTACATTATACGCTACAATGACGTAATAGTGACGTCAAAAAGCGAATTTTGACGTTTCCTTCAGCTTTGCCATATTTCAAGCAATTCAAACAATAACCATCACAAACTTAGATGTTTACAAATGAAATACATTCCTTCAACAGAATGAGTGAATATTACAGCAAGAAAATATTAGCTAGGGAAATTATCAGAAAGCCTTTTCGAGGGGGGGGGGGGGGTTGGGTTAGAAAAAGGTTCCAGGAAATAACTCTATATTTTTATTACAACAGCAATAAATTAATTGAATTGTTTAGGCACAAGTAGAACAGTAACTTCTTCCAGAACCGCCAATTCGAATAGTATCGTACTCGGATGCATTTTTTCAAAATTCGTATGCAATATGACGTCAGAATCTGTGACTTCGTAAGGACGTATAACCTTAATTAGTGCGTGGAAAAATTATTTGTGACTCTTTATTTAAAATTATTATACTAATACATCAGAAAAACCGACACCAGCATAAAAGATTCTAAAAAAAGGAATACATTAATGAAATGTAAGGTTAAATAATGCTGTTACCATGGCAACAGCTGGCATGCCAATCACCTAATTTGTTTTTGAGCATGAAGTCCAATAAATTTCAGGAAACGTCAACGAATTTGAAGGGTTTTGCTCTAATATTGCCAAAGATACAATTAGTTGAAATCGACGCGGGCACTTTGTGCCCCCCCCCGTGTAACAATTTTTTAAATTCTGTTTACATCTCTTGCTTTAAAGTTTATCTCTACATTATATAAGAAACACTTGGGTGGATCGTTGCTTATAGCTTTACTGATCTCGTTTCTCTAGAACTGAATCAGTTGGATGTTTAAACAGGTTCACTTTATACTCTATGAGTTTCATATCATCTTCCGATGATATAAAATGCTTCAGAATCATAGATGACACCAATGATGTCCAACAGTTACAAAGGGATCAAATCTAAATGATTGGTCAGTTGATCACTTTATGAAATTTAATCTATCAATCACAAAGAAAAAGAATATCGTGGATTCAAACTATACAGTTAATGGATCACAGATACAGTCAGTTACAACTGAGAAAGACCTTGGCGTACATGTTTCTACTAAATTATCTTGGAATAATCACATCGACATCATAATCGGTAAGGCAAACAAAATGCTGGGTATGATCAAAAGAACTTGTGCCATTGAATGTGACCAGAGATCACTGGTAAGATCACAGATGGAGTACGCTTCGCAGGTCTGGTCACCTTACACAAAGAAAAGATCGCTGCACTTGAGCGTGTACAAAGACGTGCAAGTAAATTCATACTGAAAACTGACTTATGTTATCCTAAAGGACTTGTCAAACTAAAACTCCTACCATTAGAATATCGAAGAGAAATGTTGGATCTTTTTTTTTTCAAATGACTGAGAGGTTATATAGATTTTGATATTTCTTCATACATCAATTTTAAGAAACCAAAGTACAACATCAGAAATAGTGAGGCTACGTTGGTGAAGGTTTCTTTAAAACTAATGTTTTCAAGTTTTCGTTTTTTAATCGTATTGTAGATTTGTGGAATTGCCTGCCACTTGACATCCGAACAACTGAACATCTCGCAACATTTAAGAATTTTTACTTTAATAAATTTAATGTTAATAAGCATAGTTTTTTATAATTAATTAACGAGTTGTTGCTAAGACAATTAAGCTACAATGAGGCAGTTTATTTTTATAAGGAATCATTGTAATCTGTATAAACTGACCTAATTATTCAGATCTAAAGGTTCTTTTATTGTTCTTAGTAGTCAGTTAGTTAGTTAGTTATGTATTAAGTTTGTTAGTTTTATTTCTTTTTTATAAAGATCTGTATAATAAAAGTTGAGTAAATAAATAAATAAATAGAACGGTCGATCTTTTAATTTACAGAAGTAATCAGATAAATACAAGAGTTTAGAAGAGTAACGACACTGATTTGTACTTCGTGGGGGAAAATAAGACTTTTCTACCAATGCAGAGTCAACATTCGCCTCGATTCCACTTGCTTTATAAGTTTGATCCACGTCTTCAGATATGGTTGGACGAACACATTTAGTTATAACATCTAACAATTGTTTACTCTTGGCAAGCTTTTTAATCACCATGCAAGTGTTCGGTCCTAACGCCAACAGAGCTCAAACCTTCCATCCGTACACGTCCAGGGGAATCCAGCTCAAGCTCGTTACTTCATTCATTCCTACAGCATATTTTGGGTACCAAGCCCTCAGTGTACCTATTATAAAGGAGTCAATTATACAGGCCTTAAATGAGTTAAAACACGGAAAACTAACTCCAATATGTTTCTTACAGTGGTATAAACTAAACATAAAAAGCTCGTGAACAATGGATTCGTGTTCGAACCACATCAATAGAATTACAGCCAGCAGGAGAAGGAGTGTGGAACATGACTCAACTCCGGTTCTTTCTCCCACTTCTAACAAGTAACATAGTAAAACTATCTCGCTGTTGTACTGGCCGTATCACAGGTTTCAATTAGTTCTTGTTTTCATCGAACGCTTTCAAAGATTTGTGCACCAATGGGATGGAAGTGAAATACACATGTCTAAATGAAACAAACACTAACCAAGAAAAATGTTTACAAAACTCGGGAAAATAAGAGTACATAGATATATATGACTGGACAGCTCTAGGTCGTGAATTGTAGACGTGTGTTCAAGCCACGTCTTTAAATTCGTAGAATGTGCAGAGGGGGGAGCCAGGGAAAGGAATTCTCAACTAATATATTTCTTACTTTTTATTCAGTTATTCTTTGGTGTATTTTTAATATAAGAAAATATTCGGACTAATGAGTTTTCAGAGAACAGAAAAGGGCCGAAGTTTAATTGTCCGACACGGCAAACTTACTTTCCGAACGTTAAAATGTCGAAACGTTTTAATATATGAAGCCCATTTTCAAGAAAGGGGTCCTCTCTACTTGCCCCAGCTGACGTTTGCATTTTGTGTCAGTTTCAGCTAAAGGTTGCCTTGCGTGGGAAGGAGATCTCTGCAAGACTCTTTCTTGTTAATAGGCCTGATGTTGAAGCTGGCCATTAGCATGTAGTGTAATCCAGCCTTACCTGAGGGAATGTTGAGCGGCGTGTAAAACCTAATCTGGGCATTGCCATTCCTAATGGTTGCTTTTCCGTCGGTCATCTGTGTACAAGCAATGGGTTGAGTTTCTGTCAGTGGAAGAAGTTGGGGAGGCCAGTACTAGTCCTAATTTTTGGAGTGTCTGCCTTTGTCCTGGACGGGTGAGTCATTAATTGTTGCAACAGCGTGCTAACTTATTGGTCTGAGCAAAGCCCTCAGTTAGGGATCTTAGGCGGGGGTTTATCGTGTGAGATTCTTTGAGAGATAGACGCCATAAATTCCGGTCGAAGGGCCCTCTCTAACCCCCACCTGCTAACCCTGGCACTTTCGTCAACAAAAACGTTGAAGCTGGCCCATAGCATCTAGTGTAATCCAGCCTTACCTGGGGGAGTGTCAAGCACTGTATGGGACCTAATCGAGTGAGTTGTCACTCCTAATGGCTGCCCCTCCCTTGAAAGAATGTCACATGTGGGCCCGAGCAGATCCGGCCCTAAGTTTGCATAGGGGTAGGGGTGGGGAGGGGGAGCTTATTGTTTTAATTTTCTGCAAAAGAAATGTCGGAAACACTCTCTGCTCCCCCTGGTAACCCTGCCACTCAACCAACATGAAGCCCATTTTCAAGAAAGGGGTCCTCTGTACTTGCCCCAGCTGAAGTTTGCATTTTGTGTCAGTTTCAGCCAAAGGTTGCCTTGCGTGGGAAGGAGATCTCTGCAAGACCCCTTTCTTGTTAATAGGCCTGATATGTTTAATTACCGACTTAATATCACAAGATTTCGAGGCCTAGTGTGGCCAGGAACACATTTTGATAGTAGTTTTACAACCCGTGTCATCTTCTACTAATACAATGACAGATTCCTGGAATTAGGTCGATCGACAAGTTCCTCTACTGGGTTTAGCTTTTGAGTCAAACTGTTTCATTACTAGTTTTGTAACAAACTAAAAATAAAGACTGAAGAAATGACAGACCGAGGCCCAAGACCGAGCTTAATGAGGTGCATATACCAAAGGACCGAAGTCTACGGTTTCAAAGTGAAGACCAGACGAACGAGGCTTAAAGGTTTTTTGTTGAAATAATTTTTGAATTTAATAAGAAACTATTAAAGATAAATCAAATTTTTGTTGCTGCGGTCATTCAACATAGTCTAGCCCTCTCAGCAGCCAATCAGATGGCTGGATTTTGTCTGGCTATATAATATCATTTCAATGTTGTCGTTTTAATTTAATCTTTCTTCCACTAAAAAACTAACGTATTGGATCGCGATGCTGGATGTCGCTAATGACTTTGTAATAAACTTCTCTTACTGACTTCCGCCCCCTCCCATACACACAGATGAATCTCCCTTAAACAGACAGAGACTAAATTCAGACAGAGAGACCCGCACATATGTCAGAACAAAGACTGCATATCATTTGGAAACATTTTGGGAAAAGGAAACTAAAAATAAAGTTAAACACTGTCAATTAAATGTTTGTAACAACAACCTTGATGATGTAGTCTGACTAACCTAATCAGACCGTTCCAAGTGCTGCCATCAACTGATAGACTGATCTTGTATTTGGTGGTCCAACGATGTCTAATTGATAAAGAACCTCCTTGTGTACGAAGCCTGTAACGTCCTCCCTGTGTAGCCACACCACAAACCCAATTAACCTTCGCTAAGTCGATCTGCAGGTACTCGTTGGGT
>JAOBAT010106879.1:0-15098 GCA_026413305.1 Hydrozoanthus tunicans
GAAATTGATGTTGAGGGAGGGGGTGGGGGGGGAGGAGCAACCACACCATATACTCTTTCTTCTTCTTAATACTTGCCCCTACCCCCGCTGTGGCCCTGGGCTCAAATTTGCCACTAGGTGGCTGATGCTATCAAAAAATGAACATGGCATGTCTACTAAATTTTCAGATCTTGCAGCAAGCAGGCTATGTACAAGAAAGAACAATCATGTAATCTTGCAACTAATCTACTAAGAGTTTTGGTTTCTTTTATGTTGATAAAAATGTGATGAATAAATGAAGCTTGTCAGCTTTCTTTTGCAATTAAATCTGGAAAAAAAGAAATTATTCTTGTGCCCATAGCTACAGGTGCTGACATGACACAGATTACATGCTGAAAATATATATGACTACTAAAACTTGCTCTCAAGCTATCAAAATTTTGCCTCTGGTAGCCAGTTTGTTAATTTAAAAAAATTAAACCGAAAGCCATGCAGAGTTCAGTTTTGCCATTAACTTGGTGTCTTTTTTTGCATGCTTGATAAGGCAAAAGAGGACTCATTTTGCTGGATAACCTACAATGAATTTGAGTCAAAGCATTTTTAAGCATATCGAAAAAATTAAAAGATAGTTTTTAAACCTTCTGACAGTGACACTTTTTTAAAACAATCCCAATGACAATGTAAAGATTGTAAGAAATGTGAAGGATATAGAGTATACTGAACAGACAGTGTAACTGAGTTATTGTTTGAAAGTTGTAGAATAAACTAATATTAAATAAATATAAAAAATGAATGACTTTGTTGTTATGAATCATGTTTTAAGCTGTAATTTTTTTATTTTTAGTTAAAACAACTATTTTTTGTAATGAAACTTGTGGTAATCATAAATAAAGCAGTGGGGTAATTATCAAAATTATATTAACTGTAAATAATAAAGCTAACAATATATCAAAAAATATTATTCATGAACAGTACAAATCTTCACTCAACTAGTAATTAACTTATAATTACGTCTGTAAGTTCAACTTCATTTTATTTTTTTAAAATTGTCTTAGTTAATATACAGCTGGAGTTACCTAATTAGTACACATTTAGCACTATTTAAACACTTATTGTTTTGATCTTTATTATTTTATTTGAAAAAAATGCAAATTTGCCTGTAACCAAAGTGATGTCATTAGTTGAAAACATTAAAAATTAATGTAAATATTTCGAGAACAACAGATCCCCACACCATCTATTCACCACTATTCCTCATTTAGCAGATTTGTCCACTGACTGAGGTAATGAAATTTTTCACTTCATAGGCATTTTAAGCTGTCGACCCTTCATTCATGAAGGGTAGGCTCTATCAACAAATAAATATTTAAAATACCTGAGATGTCATGGAATGGTTGCCAAAACTCAGAATGAGCCCCATCTGTACCGGCATCAGAAACAGACAATGCAAGTGTTGGCAAGGAAAGCACAAGACTACTCTTTCCACTTCCTTTATTGCCAATAAATGCAACTCGACACCGACTCTCAATGTGGCACTCTTGTAAAAAAGATCGCACAGTTTCTAGTCCTTTATCAGCAACAGTTAATGGAGGAGATTTTAAGCAAGTGCAACCCTTGGCTTTCACCTTTTGAAGAGAGGGAAGCCTTGTTAACTGAAGGGGAATATGGCTGATCGCACAATGTGATGCATCAATTTCTTCCAAGTTTGGGCAGTTTCTCCATAGTTCCTCTAAAACCACTTGCGTTATGTCTAAACACCATGCAAAGCATATTTTCTTCATTAATTTGCAGTTTCTAGCAATGGCTATAACTGCTTCATCAGTCAATTTCTCACAGCCACTGACATCAACTGATTGTAAAAACTTACATTTTACACAAAACTCTTTAATTGCAGCATCAGACAGATTACAGTAACTAAATGAAACTGTTGAAAGTCTTGGACAAAGATTGCTGATCTCTGTAACAGCACTATCATCAACACATGAGAGTTCACTGAAATCCAAGGAAACAAGACTTTCTTTGGTGGAATCCAAAAACTCTTTCAAGACTTTAAACAATACAGCACTAAATCCACAAAAACCAAAATGCTCCAAGGAGATTCTAACATTGTCTGCATTGGAAACTGCCAGCAGAAAGTCATTGCCAAGTGCTGTGTTTTCCTCTTGTAACAATCCATCATCCGAACCATCAGATTCACAATAACTAATTGAGAATGAGTTTAACTGCTGGCAATTCTCGAAAACTGATACAATTCCTTCTGGTGTGACCCCTCTAAGAGTTCCACAAAGTGATAGCGATGACAGTTGTGTACATTGTCCACATAATTTCACCAAGACAGCATCATCAACAAAACATGATCCTTTAAATACAAGTGAAGATAATTCAGGGTTGATCAACTCAACAAATTCCTCAAAGCCATCTGATGTAAATTCATTACAACTTTCTAGTTCAAGTTCATCAACATTCTTGTTTTCTTGTAAGCATTTCTGCAACATCAATTAAAAAAGTCAATTATTATGGGTTTAAACTGAAATTATAGTGTAAAGAACTAGGTATATGGCCATTTACTTATTTCATAAACAATACAAAAATATAAAACGAGCACTCATGCTCTGTTCAGTAATAGAAGCAAGCTAACTTTTTTGGAGAAAAGCAAGCCACAGTGAACAAAACAAGGAAGCAAATTTATAATAATATTTCTTTTATAGAATAAGCCATGAAAAATAATTTTAAAAATACATTTCTTTCACAAAAAAACATAAAAATAATATTTTTATAAGTTTATTAATATATATTTCTTTAATTTATAGTATAAGTCACACAAACAGCCAAAAAATCCTTGCACCAATATATGCAGATACACACTTGTCATTTTTAGAGTGCGTGACACCATAGCCAATCTGAACATGTGTTATTTCGGCTTTATTTATAACAATAAACTTTGAACAGTGAACAGTTTATATACCTGTCAGAGGTCTAATAAGTACATGTAAAAATTATCGAAAAATAAAAAAAATTGTTTGTTGGACATATCAACAAAAAAGTGAAAAACTTTTTGCCTAATCATGTCTGGCAGTAAATAAACATGACAATTTCCTTTTATTGACTTTGCTTTAACCCTGATGAAGTGCATTGAGGTATTGTTAACAGATTTGATGCCTAGCAAAAACCTTTTCAAAACTGGTGTTGATTACAGAATATAACAAGGGAACCCTGTTTCCTGGCAGCCTACAAAACTTAATTACAAAGAATTCATATTTAAATAATAAAAAAATACACAAAAAAATAAACAACAAAAAAATACAAATTATAGTTGATTGAGGAAATGCAATTACAAGGATATTGTTCAATAAGAAATAAATAAAAAATAACGATTTCATAAAATTAGATCACATGCAGAAATCTCCCATTCAAAACCCATTGACCGCAAAATCTACGCAGTGTTTAATTTCTATGAAACGTTAACTAGTTTAGGTTTTTTAGACATCGCAAACGGCAAAGTATTTAGCTGTGTTACATGTTAAGCCTTAAGGGAAAAACAAAAATCAGCTAATTGTGTATAATGCGACCGTTAGAGAAAAAATTTAAGTCATCGACTTTGGTTACCCGTTCAACAGATACTCTCTTACTTATAACCCGCTAGTTTCTTAAGCGACTCAAAGCAAATTGTTAAAACTACCAAAGCGTAAAAATAAATTAAAAATTAACTTATAAAATAAAACATACATTAACCGAAACAGTTATAAGCTCGAATGCGTTCAAAGATTTAATTGTAATTATTAGTCGTTGTTAGTCTGTAAGCGACTACCATGCACTGTTTGCTTCTTTATTCGAATTCTGTTGCACTACGAGTGAACAATTGAAAAGTCGAAGCAAGATGTTATAATTATGACGATAGAACATAAATAAACCTAGCAAATTGCAATCAGTAATCAAGAGTCGAGGTCACGATAGCCTGTAGTTTGTGACAGAGTCAGATATACGACTACAAGCGATGGGATATCATAAGGTTTGATCATAACCCAAAATTTTATACGAAAAGAGTTGAAACCCGACTTGTTTGGCGAAAAAGAACCACACTAATCAAACTCGGCTGACGTTCAGCTTTTTTACTTCGATCATCAACTTCCAACTTAAATCTCAGAACTGGTGTGTACAGTAAACATGAACTTCTGCTCTTTCTAAGAGATCAGTTAGAATAACAAAGCTTTACAAGATGAGGTTTTCATTAGGATAAAACAACGAAAAACCGAAGGTCAATGTTAGCTGTAGCTGCAGTACATCTTCAAGTTAAACAGTTTGGCGCTCTCGCTCCGTTGACTTCCAACAAAAAACGTTACAAAATCGGCACGAGCTAAACACGAAATTAAATGTTAAAACTAAGGTTTTTAAATACAGTTAAATTCTTATCTAGTTGGCAGATGCTGCCCGATAAGAAAGTACTCATTAATATTACGAAAGCCTTGGTGATCGCTCGCAAAAATAAACAGTCGACAACGGGTCAACAAAACACGCCTGCCTGCTTTCCTGAATTGCACTCGCGTACGAAAACAAGACCTCACATCAGAATAACATCACCGGAAAAAAACCCCACCAAATTGTAACCACACAAAACATTTATACTCAGTCAAAGTTAGTCAGGTAAAGTTCCACAAATATTCAACGAAACCGCTCATTACTGTTTTAAATGAGCTGTCACAAAAATACTCCCTAGTTCCAATCGAAAAATACAGCAACTTTGAACAAACCTTGATGTGTTCAGAACTCGAGCTCCTTTCAAAAACCAATTTCCTGGCAGCCATATAATAAATAATATTGATTCTGCCTGTATAGGATTTTCCAAGTGATTTTAAAGGGTTTCTCTAGGCTAAATCTATCTGTACAGTATATCGATTTTCTCTTCTGTGTTTCCATAGAACTGATAAGAACAACTAAGTTCAGCTGATCAACATGTACGCATGCGTAAAATCCCCTCAGTAACACTATGGGGGACTGGCACTACTGTGCATTCGTTGCTACGCAAAAAACATCTGCCATTTCCTCTTGTGTACGCGCAGCAAATTGGGTTTTAGGCTTTAATGGTACATATTATCGCCAACTCTCCGAATACTAGCTAACGACACAGGCATATTTTTAATGGAAGCGTTTTATCTTATTCCTTTTTTTCACGCTCAATTTAGTACATACCATAAACAAGTAAAATTTAGTTTGGTACTTAGATTGAACTGCAATTTTTTCTTCGAATACATTTTTTTTATTTAGAACAGTGAGGCTCAAATAGCCGGAATCAATCGGTTAAGAACAATTTAAAGCTGAAATGAAAATTTTTAAAAAAGTCCAAAAATTAAAATGAAGCAAAATGAGCGTAAAAAAGAAAAAAAAAATAGGAAAATGAGTGGCAAGCAGTCATGAAATCACTCAGAGCAACGCACATTAAATAATTTTCGTTACTTTGTGTATGTTAATCTATTGCTATGAAGTCGATTTTCAACCATAAAAGATTATAATGCAGTTAAGAACAAAATAAGAACATTTTGAGCTTCAAATTAATGATAATTAGTGGGCAAAAATTTTAACTAGTTCTCAATAAAAAAAAGTGTATAGCGTACGAAACAATTTTTTATGGCTAGCTAGCGCTGTTCCTGGACTAATAAGTTCTTCAAGCTATTCCTCGCTTTTAACGTGTCTGAATAATGTTAGAACGTGATAATTGGAAGAGTTTTATTACTGTCAACAAAATAAACGATTTAGTAGAGTCTAAGCAGCAAATCCTGTTCAAACCTAGGACTAAATGGCTCGTTGGGCCGACGCTTAGCTTATCTCCGGTTTCGGTATCGGGGGATGAAGCGCAATATTTCAAACCAAAATATGCACATTCATTTCGGAATATTTTCCAAATTTTCATATTCCAGAAGCAAATATTCTCAAATATTCATATTCCCTGGTCTTGCTGGCCTAATATTCATACTCCGAGGTCAAAATAGCTAAATATTCATACTTCAAGGCCAAAAATAGGCGAATATTCGTGTTTCGAGGACAAAAATATGCGAATATTCATATTCCAATAATCCGCTTCATCCCCCGATTTCTGTAGTGTTAAGCGGATGAAAGTCCTTGACTCCCCCTTGACAGGACACTAAGCTATCGCAGGTTAGCCCCGAGCCGAACTGGTACTCATTTATACAGCTGAGTCGACTGGAACAAAGTCAGTCAGCGTCTTGTTCAAGGACACAACACAGTGATCTGACCGGGGCTCGAACTCGCGACCCTAGAATTACGAAATGAACACGCTAACCGTTCGGCCACTCCGTCAAGTATTTCATATGTTTTTTCAGGGCCTGTTCCAAAATTTGCTAAATTTTTCCTTTTGGACTGCAGCAAATTAAACCGTATCTTTTCGGTTTTGTTACTCGCTGACGTGTCTTCTACGGTAAAAAGATTAGTTGTTTGCAAGCAACGAGTTAGTGTTGTGTGACACTGTCAACTCTCTTACAGACGTAGTTTTCCCACGCTCTCGACCAATCAGCGCACGAGAATCACTGGTGCTATTTTAGAATTCTTGTGTTTAAGCTCCCCGAATTACTGAAGCCTTCCCCCAATATAACCCATCCATTTGCCAACGAAGATCTATATTTGTTGTTTCGGATATAAGCTCAGCCGTATATAAGCCCAGCGTCTGAAAGCGTTTCTTTCAAAACATCAATTTCCTTCCGGAATCTTTTCAGTATTATAATTTGTGATTCCCAGATATTTTTTGACCAGTGATTCATGATTTATTTACAAAAATTTCTTCATAATTCATGCTTCATTTATAGAATTTCTTCATGATTCGTGATTCACAGCCTGCGAGATGATGTGATTGATGATTCCTTCATTTTTTTAGCCGTGATTCATGATTCAAGGTTGTTTCAAGATTCCGCTTCCATCCCCCGAGGAGTTTAGAACATTGATACGTTGAAATGCAAATAACAAGTATGAACTTTGTTAATGCTACCGAGAAGACCATTTCACGGCAAACAGGCTAATTGATAATGTTAAGCCCTGTGTATTCTTAAACTCACCCTGTCGCGCTTCAGTTAATATTTTAGTTAATAATAATGATAATAATAATAATAATAATAATAATAATAATAATAATAATAATTAGCATTTATATTGCGCCTTTCCATAGGTACATGCTCAAGGCGCTTAACAATAGCTTACAGTTGACTGTGATATTGAGGGTCTTAGACAGTCCGCTCTACACGGCTCACAACTATTTCCCAAGAGTTGCCCTCAGTTAGTAGAAGAGACAGACCACAACACCGGGATCACCCTACTCTTTGTCGACAAGTGTTGTGGGTTCTTTTAAGTCCCTCGATAGGAGATCAAGACGTCCTTATCCGAGAAGACGCGAAGGTCTAACCGTGCAACTAGTATAACTATAATAGTATAACTAGTTGTATAAGTCTTTATAGATGCTTCTAAAATACATTCTCCGTGTATTGTGAAGCACAGAAAAAAAGCACGTACCGAAATTCTATAAAAAGAATGACGAAATCAACTGGTTCGTCCCTTAGCTATTGAGAGCGATCCGATTTGTTATTCAAGATGGTCATTCATGTTACAACTGTAAAAACAAAAACCATAGCTTAAACGTTAACATCATAACCGGTTCGCAACCATTGTGGTCTTTTTCTTTGTAGTGTTTTTCCGTTCGTATAGAATATCTAGCGGCAGCTCTATTGAAGCAGTACGCGGCAGTAATTATATAGATGTCCAAATTAAACAGGAAAGCTAAGCGCAATATTTTATTGCAAAGAGAAGCTTTTTTTTACTACAAACATCATAAAAGGAAGATAAAGAGGAAAAGTAGCTAGTATGATTTGTTGCCCTGAAAAACGCAATGATGATTGAAAAATTAAAAACACTGAAAATAAAAGACTTTTTTTTGTGGTAAAGTTTTAAAACAAACGTTTTTGGTTCACTTGACCACCTTGTTCTCCTGAAAAACGCAATGATAATTGAATAATTAAAAATTAAACATTGAAATTAAAATAATATTTTCAGTGGTAAAGTTTTGAAACAAACGTTTTCGGTTCACTTGACCACCTTCAGGTTTTGAACCGAAAAATCGTTTGTTTTAAAATTAACTTGAACACAAAAATTATAAGCCTTTAGCCTTTTTCTTTTAATACCTATTTTTTCAAAGATAGATTGTTGCCGGATATATAAATAAACATAGTTTTGACATGCTCAGTTAACAGTGTCTTAGCTTCTGTTTGCAAAACGTTTTCTGTTTCGACGTAAAAATTATCTACCCTTATTAAGTTCAATTTGGGTCTCATTAATGGTAATGAGAGGCCCTTTTGGGCAGTTTTAGGGTATAAATTTGCTGCATTTCCAAAAAATCATACTTATTCTGGCTAAAACTTTGATTAATAACAATTCACTTGCAAAAAGACAGCATTATATCTAAGAAGTCATATGTTATTGTATTATGTGTGGCCCATATTGCATTCTGGACTACCAACAGGTGACATTGAAATTCCCCCCCAAAAAAATCCAATAACTTTCTTAAGTCCAAATTTTTCTCAACTGATATTGATAAATAAAGTGTCAAGGTGAAGGTTTAAAAAAAAGAGGGTAGGTAGAGATTATGATTTTTTGAAAAATGGCAAATTTGGGTCTTGAGCTTTACCATGAATTTTATCAAGAAGGAGAATATTTTTGAACTTTTGTCTTTACTACACGTTTTATTTTTAAAAGAACAACTTTATAAGAACAACGAGGCTCAAATTAGCCAGAATTGAAGTACAATTTGAGAACAAGCTGAGGATCGGACTCGATAGCTAAATTTTTCAAAACTTACCAATTTTTTACCTTTAAATTGGCAATACAAAATGAATAAAATGATCCTCGTTTAACAGTCAAATTCAACTTTCAAGTTCATACTCTAAGACATTTTCTTCTTATCGCAGACAAGTTATCAAACATCTTCAAAGTATTTTTGGTTTCCTTTTCTTACAGTTAATAACTTTAATACATGTCGCAGCTTTTTTAGTTCTTGTCATGAGCATGTGCCTCGCACCCTTAAGTTCTTCAGTTCATTATTGTTTTTAGTCTTCCTAATTAATGGGAATCTGTGGGAGCGTTTACGATATTTTGTACTATTTTAACTTTCGCAACATGGCCTGTTGTAGTCTGCCTCACCGTGTAAGTTTTGAGTTAATTAATCTTTATACGGCGAAAGCAAAATAAATAAATAAATATTATTCGCTGTATACGTGCATGCTTGCCCCAAAGTCGTTAATTCCTTACAATTAACTCGTTTTTCAGTGCATATACTACAACTTTTTCTTCGATTTAAAGCACATGTAGAAATAAAAACAATTTAAGAACAATTTGAGGCTCAATTCGTCAAAAACTAATATAAATGAACCCCGGCCAAATTTACTGGTTCGTATAAAAATCGTGTATAACTATGAAGTCTTGTTTATCTCACAACGTTGTCATGGAAGCCAATGTTGGACAAAAAACTATCGTCAGTCCAACATTTTTTGCGGGTTGAAGAAGAAAACAAATCTTAACAAACAAGCATTATTAATAAGAGCTGTTAGGCTTGCCTACTTTGGCACTCTCGAAGTCACAAAAGTGCCGTGACGTCAGGAACTCGGAGTGGGTAATTAATTATATTCGAATTATATAAATGTCATGTGGCACATTAGCGGTTGTTAGCCAAATATGGAAACCATGGAAACAGAATTGCGGTGTACGTGTTCATTGAAGCCCGCTCAAACAGTATGATACATCAAATATTGATACGTCTCAAGAAACAAACAAAGGTTTTCTTTGAGCAAGACTTAAAATGATCCCGACTTCCTTTCGCCTTTTCGTGTTCATAATGGCTTCATTTACATGAACTGAAAAACAATCAAATATGAAACTTGTATTTTCAGCAGTTTAATATCAAATTAAGAAAATTAAGAATCGACTTTGGTGATATTGGACCATGATTCCAAGAAAAGATATTAATTGAATTGCATGTAATCACAAATTTGAAGAGTCACACGGACGCATATTGCCTTTGAAAACTATCAACTTCACACCGAAGTCGGGGAGCACATTTCTACAGCGTTCTATCTAAAAGTTTTGTTGTATAGAATTGATTAGAAGTTGAAGGTCTTCCACAACGAGTGCTGTTTCAAAGCGCTGAGCTTCAAGCCTAAATCCGAGCTTGAGCGGATCGCGAGAGAGAAATTGGAATTCGCACTGAAACGTCTTTCTGGAATTAACTTGAAAAGATTTTCTTATGGCTAAGACTTACATCATTGTCTCCATATCTTTATTTGCCAGTTTGGGCCATTTCCTCGCTGAGTGTTCTGTTGAAAACAGCTTTGAAGTTAGGCGAACAGTCAACTCGAGTGTGAACGAATACTGGCATAGCTCCCGAGACAAATTCACAATTCCTGATGCTATCTGTAAGAATATTTCCTCTCCGAATCCTTGTTCGTTGTACGAGTCATTCACCAAAGGAAAAGAGTGCCACTGTGTATGTCCATATATGAAGCCTTCTTTTAGGTTTTATAATGGTAGATGGAGGTGTGTCGATGATGTTGTTATGAAGAAAACAGAAGGTAGGTGAACAAACTGTAAAATCTTATTACGCTGATCATAGCAACAACAACGGTTTATTTAGCACTTGATATTACAATGCAATTGGTTTACATAAGAAAATAAAGTAAAAGAAATCGAATGCAGGGCATCCCGTAGTAACCTTAAGGGCTAACCGAGTCGGGTGGAAAGTTTCATGTTTGATAAGTCTGAGTTCTAAAACTAAAACACAGTAACACAATAACAGTGACATCTACTAAATAAAGAAGAAGAAAGAAACTCCAAGACAAACTAAGCTGAGCAAAGTATAGACAGGAAATCTTAATTACCCTTATGAAGGAAGCTTTTTTAACAAATTAAAAGCCTGGTCGGGTATGAAGTTAATGCTCATCACTACCTGAAATTGAAAATTAAACTAGTATTGAGCAACTGGTTTTGGTTTGAGAAGAACTGGCCTGTATGTTATTTCGTATAACTTTTTAGACTTTGTTTAACTGACCTTCGTTTTATTACCAGTTAAATTGGCATTTTTTCGTTTGAAAATATGTAGAAACTAAAATAATCGAAAATGGCTGCTTTGACCTCTAAGAGTAAACCCAGAAAGCATATATATGATTGTTATCTTGATATTTTCGGGCAGAGTTAGAGTTGTATCGATAAAAGTAATATCATTTTCTCTCTTGTTTAAAGTTTGATAAAGGTCGATCAAAACTCACTGATAAAATTACTGTAGAGAGCAAAAAAAAAATGAAATAGGTGTATTTCTTTTACTTCGATATGTTCCCCTGCTTCTTTCTGTTGGTGCTTACTCGCTTATATGCACGACTAGTCGCCACAGTTTTGTGCGTGTTGTTTTTCTTAACAACCTCTCTGAAAAAGTGATATTGTTTTAATTATAGTGTACTTTTTGATTCAATTTGCATTTTGGTACTGAGCCGCGCATTGTATTAGTATTACTTACTATAAACGAACAATGTTAAGATAAAGCTGTTTTTTTTCTGATTAAAACTCAACGTATTATTGCCGTTTAAGCAAGATATAAATTTATGATGGATATATGAAGAAGTCTTAATACCTAAGAACAGATCCGTGATAATTGTCGGAATGAAATATTTTTGGGAGGAAATTAAAGTGATTAAGTATATTTTTACCCAACTGCCTAGTTAAGTTCGTAACGAATATTTATACACTTATTCACTACTTATTTTGTTTTTAGCGTCAAGATAATTTTAATTGCCCTAAAATACGTCTTTCCTAATGCAATTCAGTAAATTAGGTTAAATTACATCAATTTACTAAGTTAAGTGTGTATTTTTTACACTATTAATTTATTTGTTTTTTTTCATATAATACTGTTACAAGACTTAGTTTCTTTTAAGTTATTCAAACTTACCGTTTAGAAGATTAAACTTATTTGCAACAAAAACTTATTTTGAAACGAACGTGAAAGCAATAGCTTGGATAACTTGTAAAAAACCTGATTCTATCTTACAAATATGTAAGCCCTAAGGACGCAGACTGCCTCTAGAAATTTAATTGCAATGGCAAATGCAATCCGACTAATAGAGCCAAAAATAGCAGCAAAAGGAAAATAAGTACTATAATGATAGAAGTAGTGACATCAAAGAAACCCAAATAGAGTAAAACACGTACAAAAGCCAAGAGCAAACAGAAATTAAACATGCGAAATAGCTAGACTTGCCTGCGTAGCAGCGCTTAGGGAAATTGAGCGAGCCGCCATGTTGAACGCACGAGCAAAGACCTGAACGCGCGAACGAAGGAAAAGACCTTTTACACGCGCGTTCAACATGGCGGCTTTCTTGGTCTCTTCCCTACATAACAGCCTCTGCACCGTCTATACCTAAACATAGATTGTGTACAATGTCTTTTGATTCTGCATGTAATCGGTCAATATACAAAAGAGTTGTTGCGGGCTTTTCAAGGAGCCAAGGAAATTACGTCAAGCAGGCACGATCAACAATAGAAGATCCACTAATTGTGGTCTTATACCCATCATCTTTAGCTAAATTAAAGTGGCTACGCCAAAAGTTAAGGAGAATCTGTTCAATAATTGAATAAAAAGTGCCAATTATCAAGGAATACTCATCGCTGATGTATATTTGGCAGTTATTCCCCTAAGGGGCGATGAAGGGGAAAGATCTCGATATAATATATCAAACGCTTCGCACGATTCTGAGGGGATTTTAAAATTGTTTTACTATTTTGTGAATCAATCTGTAAAACGATATTCTACCCCTCAAAATTAATAAACTTGTTCAGTTTTTAACATATATAAGTTATCAGCGACAGGTCCACTTTTTATCATTCTTACACTATTCACAAATTTGTTACGAGTTGAGAAAAGAAGTCTCCGTCAACTTGTAAACACAGATAGCCACTTTGTGTTGCCTTCGAGTTTTTTTTTAGTTTCGTCGCTTATTGTAAAAACTTTGTCAAAGATTATTGATATCTCGATTTGTTGATTTCCGGCCCCAAGACAGTCAGCACCAAAATTATTTTGAGTAAGGGAACCCATTAGAACGCCCAAAAAATGCTCCGATTTTTTAGAAATTAAAAAGAATCTCGTAAGTTATTATTTGTTATTCCGACAGGATGTGGATTTTTCTGGGCGGGTCTTGGCAACCGAAACGAAACGGCGTATTTCCCTCCTCGAACAGAAGTTTTAAATGAAAATGATAAACGGCCAAAAGTCGAGGTGAACACTCAAAGTTCAGTTTGCCGAGTCAATGAAGCTGCCTCGACATATCTTGCGTGTAACGGCCACTGGGAGACAATCGCAAGCAGGGATGGAAAACGGAGATTTAATCTGATTTACATATCAGGCGATCACTTATTGGAGAAATACGAGCTACAGGTTTGTTTACAACCTTAATACAAAGTTTTGCGACTATGATTTCGACTATGATCACATTTACGATTTCAACTACGACTCGAAGTGCGACTATAACCACCTACTACGATTACGATTTCAATCTCGACTACGATGACGAGGAGCAAGACAACGACTTCTACGACTGTGACAACTACGACTACGATTGCGACTACTATCACGACTACGACGATTACGGCTACTATGATTACTACGACTGCGACGACTTCGACTACTGTGACTATTTCTACAACGATTACATGTACGGTTACGAATACGATTAGGACTCAGTATGACATCTACTACGACTACGACAACGATGACAATTACGATTATGATTACGACAATTACGGATATATACAACTTCGACTACGACTGCAAGGCCGACTATGATTATTACTCCAACCTCGACAACTGTCATGGTTATTAAACTTCAATGTTAGTTCCTTTTTTACTGATTGGAAACTCTTTCTTTCTATACCATTTGCTGTGGAGTTTTTAAATGTGTGTACTGCGCATGTCAAAAAGTAGTCACACAATTTATCTTGTTAATTTTTTAAATAACTTGCCGACTCGTGCGTTTTTCAAAAAGCTGAAATTTCATTCGCCCTATGGGCTCATGCCACTTTCTACGTTTTTGAAAACCCGGCCACTCTTGCGAATTATTTCCACAGTTGACAAAAAAAGTCGAGTGATTACCTATAAAAATGTTTCATCGAAACTCAAAGCAGTCAAAAAAATTAAATAAAAAACAGTAAAAAAAAAAAAAACTAAACCGGCAACACAAATTAAATTGGAAGATTATGAGTTCATTCTTGTTCATGTTTCAAATTTTGTATTTTTTTCTTTCTTCCCGAGCTTTCCAAATAGTTCATTAAAATCAGTTTAAGAGCTTGGGAACAATCCTTTGCCTTCATGCTGAAGACTAGTAACAAATTTGCATTGTTTTTAAAATTTATATGAAGTGAAATGAGGGGATAACGGTGAAAAAAAAATTATCAAAACCTGTAATGGTTCATGAGATCTGAATTAAAAAAAAATTCAAATGATGACGACATGAGTGGTTCCGACAAATTTGCATTTAAAAATATCTGCTGCCAATCTATGACCTTGTGATGAACTTGAGCCAAAGCTGCATTGGTAATCTATCTTACTCCGGATACATTAGCAGCAAAACTTTGGCTTAATTAAACCCAAGGGTATAGATTGGTAGCAGCTTTGAGTAAAATGCTAATTCTTCGGAACTTCGTGCACTAGTGTCATCATCAATTAAAAAATTTACTTGATCATATCTCAAGAGCTATAAAATATCTTGACAAATTTTTTTTTCACCGTTTTCCACTAATAGAAAAGCCTATCGATTGAAGCAATAAAAAATGTATATTTCATTTTCACTTTAAACAGATTACTGCAGGCACAGGATCCCCAGACCTTCGAGGAAGGATCGTTAAACTGGTCCTCAAGTGTAAACCAATAACAGGGCAGCCGTGCATCCTACTTAAAATTACTGGAAACGTGAAATGTAGGTCACAACCTGTAAAACTTTTGTTCAAATCTAGACTTGGCTTTTAGAGACTATCTAGGACTAGGAGGGGGGGGGGGGGGGTGAGGGAGGAAAAGGGGGGGGGTGAAAAAA
>JAOBAT010106901.1:0-15097 GCA_026413305.1 Hydrozoanthus tunicans
CCCCCCACTACCTCCCATAATTTTCTCGTCATTCGCAGTTTCCACGTATAAGTTTTGAATTTACAGAACACTGACTGGATCGGACTGCACTTCTAGGCTAGCTATGCTCGTCCCCACCCCTCCCCCCTCCTCTTCCTCAATATCAATTTCGTTCCGACGGGCCTGCGATAGGTTTGGAAAAGAAAAACTATTATTCCATATTTGGGCTTGTTGGATATGAGATAATTTATTGCCAATTCGGCGCTGCACGACTCTTGGGCTGTTTGCCATCTCGTATATATCAATTAAAACTGGCGTTTTTGGAATAACTGTTAATTAACGTATAGAAAAAACACATACTAAACGGAAAATTTCTGCCCCAGCCAAGAAAACATTGTACCTTTGCCTATTGCCTTCCAAAAAAGAAATCATTATAAAACTATCAGATTATAAATCTACATAAAAAACGCAATGAAATGAATGAAAACTTTTAGCCTGTGAACAGGCTCTTCGACGAAATTTACTAACTAATTTCGTCTAAGAGCCTTTTCACAGGCTAGAAAACTTTCTGCTCGAGCAAAATAATATTGTACCTTTTCCAATGGTCTTCCAAAGCTGGAAATCGATTGCGTTGTAGTCAGTTTCGTTGCTGGGAGGGGTCAGAGAAACTGGCGCGTCAACTAGGGGACTATAGACAGGCCAGCTGGGACGGGGTGTGACTTGGTTCGAGAAGGCGGCGAAGACATCGTAACTTGTGAACGTGTAGCTCCACGCTAGTGTCCAGCCCCCTCCCGCGGTCTCGAGGTCACAGTAGGCCTTGAACGCGTTGTCATGGGAACCGCCATCAAGATCAATCCAGAACAACCCAAACGTGACATTGGGACACTCTGATGGATTCTCGACAAGTTCTTTACAACTCATAAGAGAAAACGTTTTGCTAACTTGAGCTGGACCTGTTTGAACGTTAACAAACAGAAATTGTTTTCTGATAATAATACGGATAATAATAATAATAATAATAATAATAATAATAACAATGATAATGATAACAACAACAATAGTAATACACGCTTTTTTTATAAGAACAACTTTATAAGAATAACGAGGCTCAGATTGGCCGAAACTTAAGAACAACTTAAGAACACGCACAGGCTCAGGGCTCGATTGCTAATTTTTTTTTTGAAAACTTTACTGAACTTCGATCTTTAACTGAACATGAAAGAATAAACAAGAAATGCTTCGCAGTTTTATAATCACTGGAAATCGTCTCGGGGAAAATGTCGGCGAATCCAGAATAAATTTACAAGGATAAATTGACCAAATTTGTTTTCCAATACAGTCATAAAAAATGCCACACTTTTGGGTTAGTTTTTCTTCGACTTAAACATACATAGAAATAAATACATTTTAAGAACAATTTGAGGCTCAAATCTCCAAAAAACTAAAAACAATGAGCCTCGGCCAAATTTACTGGTTCTTACAAAAAAAGCGCGTATAAACAATGTCAGTAAATTTGATAGTGATAAATGCGTTATTGCTAAAAGTGCCAGCCAACATCACACAGTTAAAAATCTCAAATGGTTGGAGGCAGACCAGTTGGCTATTTACATGCGTGGTGGATTTGACTCTGGGGTCACCGAAGCCGAATCCTGTCAGTGGTCAGAGTGGGATTTGAACCCGGAACAACCGCATGCAAACACGGCACCCTATCCACTGAGCCACGCTGCCTCCCCAATCCTCGTAAACGTGTTTCAAGGAATATTTGGGAATTATTTATTTTAGTTCCTGCGCTAAAAGAGATGCTACAAACTCGCCAGACTTTAACCAAGAAAACAATGCTTCTTTAAACAATCTATTTATAAAAGTTAGACGCACCATTTGACCTCGCTTTGCAACTAATAATAATTATATATCACGAATGACAGCAAAACATATTGTTTGATGCAGAGTCACGTGTAGTATAGTTTTGTTTCAAGTTAGCTTGAAGTCAAGGGCGCAAAAGTTGCTACAATCAGCGATGTTCGGGTGTACCATCTTCACCAGTTATCTTTCGGGGGTGGAAGCGGAATCTTGAATCAATCTTGAATCATGAATTACGGCTAAAAAAATTGAAGGAATCGTGAATCACATCATCTAGCAGGCTGTGAATCATGAATCATGAAGATGTTCTATAGATGAATCATGAATCATGAAGATATTCTATAAATGAATCATGAATCATGAAGAAATCCATAAATGAATTATGAATCATGACGATACTCTATAAATGAATCATGAATCATGAAGAAATTCCATAAATGAATCATGAATCATGAATCATGAAGATATTCTATAAATGAATCATGAATCATGGAGAAATTCCATAAATGAATCATGAATCATGAATCATGAAGATATTCTATAAGTGAATCATGAATCATGGAGAAACTCCATAAGTGAATCATGAATCATGAAGAAATTCTATAAATGAATCATGAATCATGAAGAAATTCTATAAATGAATCATGAATCATTGGTCGAAAAATATCTGGGAATCACAAATAATCATACTGAAAGGATTCCGCTTCCACCCCCAAAGCTATCTTGGTTGTTCTGTATTATTCTACGCTAGTTCAAAAACGAATAAACCTAGCGAAAACGAAACATAGAAAGAACACTCTTCAACAAATTACAGACTGATTCTTTGATGAAGGAGATTTAAAGGAGATTTGAAGAATTAAGGGTTTGGGAGAAGTTTTACTAGGTCGCCATTACTACTTTTGTCAAGTTATGCCTCTGTCACTGCCTTAAAATTAGAAATAATTATCGTTAGACAGTGTTTTTGTTGTTATCACACCATAGCTATCTGTTTTAGTTTGGCTCTGTGGCCTTCACTTACATAAGCAGCTGGTATAGCCATCGCCTTGGAAACCTTCTGCACACTTGCAAGCGAACGAACCAAGAGTGTTATTGCACGTGGCGGCCACGTGACAAGGACTCTGTACACATTCGTCAATATCTGTAATAAAAAAGCAAAAATATAATAATAATAATAATATTATTAATGATAACGATGATGATAACAAAAATTATTACATCCATTATGAAATCACAGTCATTATGTGCAATCTGATTGGCTCACATCAGTGTGTCTAATTCCTAAATCGCACTCTTTTGAACTCTAAATCGCACCTTATTTTCAGCCATTCACAAGCAAGCATTAGAATAAAACAGGCTGATCAGACTCCAAAAACAGAGACAAGAATAAATCCAATGCTAGCCAAACTGTTTGAAGGTTTTGTTGCCCGTTAAATTCGTCCATTTCCTATGACCTACTCATAGAGGAACAATTATTTGTAGCCAAGTTTCCTGAAACATTTGTCAATTTTTTATGTAAATATTAATTTAGAGGCAGACTTTGTCAATATTTCCACAATACATTTTGAAATCCATAAGCAACTACCTAAATGCCATTCCCGTCTTCCCCATTTTTTAACGATACCTCAATGGTATTCTGCATAAATGTACAATTCGCTCTGCACATTTTTTCCTTCATTTCTCCTTTGCATCATTTTTTTCAGTAAAATAACTTTGCATGATTTGTTTTCTAATGGTCCTTCCCAGTCGTCCCTTAGACGTACTTTTTGGCATAACATTTTTTAAATGTTTTTAACACAACGCAACACAATACAATATTCTATGTTAACACGCTTCAACTAAGGAGCATTAAAAACAAACTTGTTTAAAAGTGAATGTATCTAACAAATAATCAAGATAGATCACGCACAGTATTAGTATTAGAAATGTTTTAGTCCAAATTACCCAGTGTACCCCCTACACTCCTCCCCTCCCCCCCCAGCACTCATGATACATACCACTAAACGCCTTCCTTCTCTGCTGTGCACTGAGTAAACACCTCCCCCCTCGTACCATTCAATCAGTTTATAAATAAGATTTGAGTTTTCAACTTTTATTACCTTGTTCACAGTATTTTCCCGTGTAACCAGGGGGGCAGACACACTTGTGGGTTTTTTGTGCAAAATCGGGAACACAGCTAGAGTTTCTTGGACAGTGGCTGTACGAGCAAGGAGTCTATGACAAGTACGAACTTGAATTAGTACCTCATCTTCTTGTACTTAGTCAATTTGATTTCGCCCTCGTATAGTGTTATTTCCTTGTATCGTTTGTCCGTTGTTTAGATGTTTGTTTTCGCAGTTTTCTATTCTGCTGTGAATCAACAACTTCCAACAAACGAACGCTTCAACCGCCGCCTGGTTAGTCTAGTTGGTAAGGCGCCAGTCTGTCGTGCGGGAGGCCTGGGTTCGATTCCCGGTGCCGGACCTTCTCTCAGGGTCTTAAAACAACTGAGGAGAAGGTGCTGCCTTTGCAATTGCCCTAACATCTGCAAATGGTTAGACCTTCGCGTCTTCTCGGATAAGGACGTTAAACCGTAGGCCCAGTCTGTCGATCTTCTATCGGGGGACTTAAAAGAACCCACAGTACTTGTCGAAAAAGAGTAGGGTTTGGTTACCTTTCAACTACTAAACGAGGACAACTCTGAATAAACATAAATGTGAGCTGTATACAGCGGACTATCTAAAACCTTCAGTACCAAAGTCTATTTATTACTTTGTAAACAGGTGCTGAAATACCCTATTGGGAACAGTAGTATAAATTTGTATCAATTCGTTTCAGATTTTATTTCTAAATGATTGCTTTAGTCAATGATGTTCATCTAAATTCGTCAGTTCTTTTATAAGTCATTTTTGTTGCAGAATCCGGATGAGAAATCTCGCTGGCAGGTTTTGGGAAACCAATTTTCGTTTTTTCTAATTAATTTTTTGAGATGGAAATTAATGGTGAAAACTTTTATCCTTCAAAACAAGAGGTTACGGAAAGAAATGGATTAGGTCAAATTCAAAAGCAAGCTGCTTTTTTGATAGCAAATTTAATACGTTTTCAGAAAATATTTACTTTAATAGTGCTTTACTAGAAACCTTGTGCATTCTAAGCCAGGTGCGTATGGTCCCTTCCACGACAGACGCACAGAATGTCTCAGTGTTGGAAAAAAAACAGCTTCACTTACATCACTCGAACCAAAAAGTACAACAGATCTCATGTATCTGTTCCTTAGAGCAATTGATTTCCGAACTATTGTAAGTGCTGCAATGTAGTTGTCTTTTGACCGTCACTGTTGCGAATACTTCATTGTGATTGGCTAATGAGCATCACTATTGTGATTACTGCAATGTGATTGGGTATTGACCTTCACTATTGTGAATACCGCATTGTGATTGGTTATTGACCGTCACTATTTTGAGTACTGCAATGTGATTGGCTATTGACCATCACTATCGTGAATACTGCAATGTGATTGGCTATTGACCATCACTATTGTCAATATTGCAAAGTGATTGGCTATTGACAATCATTATTGTCAATACTGCAATGTGATTGGTTATTGACCATCACTATTTTCAATACCGCAATGTGATTGGCTATTGACCATCACTATTGTGAATACTGCAATGTGATTGGCTACTGACCATGATTATGGAAAAAATCAAATACCTGGAAGGCAGAGTAGATGTACCCTGTTCTTTCAACAAGGTCTTCAGTGAATCTCATATGATCCGCTTTGTTCAACTCACAAGGGTATTTTCCGCTCTCCTCCACGGGGCCCAAGTTGTAGGAAGCACACACTTGGTCGTCGGTTATAGCACATTGGATCTCGCAGTGATCTTCGCTGTTAGCCATTAACGACCTGATCTGATGGCCTTGAAGAGCCTGGCCGACTAGTCGTTCTCCAACCTTCATCATCGGACAATCAGCTGGTAACAACGACAACGAGAAGCATTTGCTCATTGCTTTACAACTCAAATGAAACAGAATATTTTTGACATTTATCTGCCGCAGGCGAAGAGTTTATCTGATGAATTACTGAGCCTGAGGCGTATAATTGTTTTAGCAAAAAACTACTCAGGTGATTATTAGAGAAAAAGATAGCAATTGCCAAAGATTTGTACACGGGTCAAAGACTTTCGTTGTTGTTGTCATTTGCTGAGTCGTACGTAAAACGGAGTTTTGTCTTTCACTAACTAGCAAAATTGTCACACAATTGTCACACTATCTTTGACACAAAGTGTTTTGCAAACCCACAGGCTTACCAGCCAGAAGTGGCTTCTTGTATGCTTTAATATTGGTTTCTGTTAATAAACTGGCGAATAGAAATTATTTCTTTTTTGACTGTTGTGTTGTCAGTCTTAAAGGGGTGTTTAGGGAAAGAAAAGAGGGAGCGATGCGGAGAAAGAAAAAAAAAATAGGGAACGGGATCGAGAGAGGAGAGAGAGTAAGAAGGAGAAAAGGTAAGCAAGTTGACAGCGCGAAATCTTCCGTCACTCTAATTCAAACTCATCTCTACAGCAACTCGCTCTAAGAACGATCAAAACGTGAACACAGCTCGACCAGGCACATAATACATTAATCACTGCCATAATTTTAGAGCCGTACCTTAAATACCCACGGAGAAAATTTGTCAACTACCTCTTTTCTTTCCCCACTAAGACTGACAACACTACATTTTAAAAATGAAATATCTTTTATTCGCAAGTTTATTAACAGAGTCCAATGAAAAAAGTATACAACAGGCCATTTCTGGGTGGTAAGCTTGTGTGTAAACTTAGTGCTCTTTCAAAACGTTTTCTTTCGAGGAATTTAAATCTTCCTCCTGATCCAACAAAACGCGAGACAGCCCATTTTGACTATTTGCTCACACGCGGGCTTACCACCTCGCACTAGCCGGCATAACACATCTGCCTCCACCAATGAAAGCAGGGAAAACTCCTTCATCACCTCAGTAGAATACATTTCCTCTTTTAAAGACAGAAATATAGGACCAAAATACTCCTGCACTTAATTGTTTTGCGGATTTTATGTGACGTCGTCGAAAAATTCCGTTTTAACACGCTATCGTTTTCATTCCTTTTCGACGTAAACACGCGTATGACGCCGTATCCGTAACAGAAAGATTGCTGGAAACGAAACACATGCGCGCGTGTGGACGGGAACTTTATCGGCATAAATTTACTAGTTATGTTGGTTTGTATTAACTGGTTTAAGATTTTGGTTTGAATGTTCATGAATGAAGTTCATACTTTTTACTCAGACTCTATGAGAGAGAGTTAAAACTGTTATAATTATCTTTCTAAAAACTGTGTTTTCAAATAATAACTTTGTAAAGCAGTTCACTTATTGAGTCCGTTAAAAGCTTCTATGAGAGTTTGCTATTTTCAGAACAAGCTTTGCTAGATAATTAAAACTGTTAGTGTCATTTTAATCAACAACTCAATTCAAACTGGCACAAAGCTAATCATGCATAAATTGGACAAAAGCCAAATATGAAAACGTTACAATAAAAGTTTCTTTTTTGGGGATGTCATAGTTCTCTTATCAAAAAATCTAAACGCTTTTAGTTATGATTAAGAGGATTTTGTACATGATTTTGTAAGCACTGAATTGAAGTTTTTTCTTTGAAGTTATTCTGCTCTTTAAAATTTTCTTTTTACTATTTCTTTCTACTTTTAATAGCTAGAAAGATTTTATTACTGGTTGGTTAAGTTTTAGAGTGGTTTTGAAGTTAAACCAAACCAGAACTGATTTCCGCGGTTCTGTGCCAGCTCTCAGATGCATCGAGTTAGTGACTAGACTAGGAAAACAAATTTTCAATAAACATCTAAACAGAAACAAATTTAAAAATTTAACCAGGAATTTGGAAGAACTATGCCAATAAATGTTTCTTTTTTTTTTTCAGTTTCTTTTATGTACTTCGCGGTGTTTCTTGTGCAATGTCTTGTTTGCATTTAACAGATATAATCGAATGTTGTGAAAAGCAAAAGTATTAGTTCAGGATTTGTAGAAAGAAAACCACACAATAATTTGGCCACTAACATTGGATCTGTAGGAAAGATCAAGTCGATTTAAAAATGTTTGGAATAAACATAGTTTCAAGATAAATATTCCACACGATATAAACTTTTGTAAAGCACTATAGGAAATCTAGTTTGGCAGCAAAATGCAAGATGATAATTTTCCGCCATACAGAGTCAATGCAGGTATAGAATAAAATACACCAATGTCATTTTTGTTAACAATTCTTACCTTTAGCTACAGCCAAGTTAATGAAAATCAAAAGGGCTTTCGTGGGAAAGGCGTAAAACCAACAACGCTTCATAATTCTCGTTGACTCCGTTCACGGTAAAACTTTTAATGATTCCAGTTCAAGGTACAGAAGCTTTTGTCTAGCACATGAATAAAATATATGTGTACGAATCCGTAACAAATTACTTCAGCGCGTAAACAGACGAATTCACACTGGGAGTAATAAAACATTTATGATTTAATAACAAATCGCTTTACACCAACCTTTGCCTATTGTGGACTTATTTTGTTCCTCAAACCTAACTTCAATCTTTCCAATTGCGAGTTCTCTGTCGTGGCTTTCACATTTTGTTGGCATCTCTTTTTAGAAATCCATCAAGATTTTCACTCCTTTTGTTTTCAAGTTTTTGGAGCAAGTAGCTAACTGTTTGTTTTCTATATTCACTATAGTGAATCAAATGACTTTAAATCTTGATAAACATATGTATTGGCAAACTCACAATATTTTTGTCTTACTGCAATAACCCATTTTTCGTACGCCACTGATTTGTGTTCGCTAAATTGTCATAACAGGCAGATTGCAGCTGGCCCAGTATTTACTGTTTCAAATCCTTGGAAATACAAAGCGTAGAAATCTTTTGACTAAAGTGTAGCATTGGGAATAGCTCTGTCGGAGGCATACCTCGAAGTTTGGTACAAGCAACGTTACCGTATTTTTTATTCTTGCCTGGTGTTGCGGTCAGTCTTACATGTTTTTCTGCTTTAAGACTTTACAAACTCTAACTCCGAGCAACTGTATATTATTTGTTCTAAAAACAAAATTAAAGATTTCCAATTTCGAAAAATTTGGAATAAACAAATTTAGTTCACCAACGGTTTCTCGAGCCGGTACCGTGAAAAAAACAAAGAATGTTGCCCGCAGTGTCATAAACATGTACTAATCGTATGATTTCTCGTAAAATTTAGGACCACTTCAATTTTTTTCCAAACTGGATTGTGGAAAAAAATGAAAACACTCGGTACTTCACAGATTAAAATATTCTATCTAAATACTTTGAAAAGAATTTAAAGCAAAGTACATTATTTTTATAAAATACACACGGATACAGTAATCAGCAAAACATATTTTTTTCAGAAAGCATATGAAGTGAAAAATTTTATTACTTAAATGGATAGACCTTGCTAAATGAGGAATAACGACTACAAACTCTTCTACGGTTCTTGAGATATAAGCATTTAAAGTTTTCCAGTCAAGACGTCACGAGTGGTTTCGGCAAATTTGCATTTTATTCTGATCTGCTGCCAATCTATAACCTTGGATAAATTTGAGCCAAACTTTGACTGATGATCTAATTACCTCGAGATACAACAACAGCAAACCAACTTACATAAACCCAAGGGTTATGGATTGACAACAGATTCTAATAAAAAATCAAATTTGTCAGAACCACTCTGGACGTCATCAGTTGAAAACTTTTAAAATTGTTAATATCTTAAGAACCATGGGAGATTTGAAAAAAATTTTTCCCACTAGCTTCACTCTGAAATGTCTATCAACTGAAGTAAATAAATTTTTTCTTACACGCACACTAAAAGCAGAATATCAATAAAAAAGCACTTATCGTTGCTAAATTTTCAATCATGGATGCATTCCTTCCTTTCAAAACTGGTTATCGCATTTAATATGAACTCGAAAAAACCGAGCTGTATCAGATACAGCTAAATTTTTCCAAGCAAGCCAACTGGAGCTTTTACATTGCCAGTTAGCACTTGAGGTTTACATCATCAAACTGACCAAAAATGCAATGATTGCCAATACAAATTGAAAAAATGGCCAAAAAAACAGGACTTTAATTCAGATCCTGTGAAGATTGTTGACGCTTGTAAGTCAACCGATGATGCAACGCTATCAACTTTAGTCTATCGAAACTTACAAATTACTCGTAATAAAACCGTGTGCGAGAGTTCCTCTGAACTAAATCACCGCGTTAACAAAGTTCGAACTCAAAAGAGCTGTCTCAATCATTGCCTGGTTAAATTTCTTCAACGAGACTTCAACCAAAATGTTTATTAAGTACCCGAGACTATTGCCACTTGAATGAATACCAAATTACCGACATTTTTAGCAGCTAAATTATCTGCTGAATGAGTATTTCGTTATAGTAATGACCGTACGAATATGTGCATACAGTACGACGGCAAAGTGTGGGCCAGTGAAGAAAAACAACTGCTTTGTCAAGTCATACACGAACACTCCAACTAACATTATTTGAAACAGCAATAGTTAACTATCTGCTCTTACGATCAAGGTTTAAACAGAGCTGAAATCGCCTAAGACGATAAAAAATTAACAAATGTGATTTCTCGTTCTGACTGACAGAAATCAGAACCTCTTTTTTGATTTATAAAAAGAATTATAATTACTCGTCGATTAAACTTTTACTATTATAAATTTTACGCTATCTTATTCACGACTTGCAGGTGACGTCATAGCATCCACGTTGGTGCCCAGGAACAGTTTAAGAATTTTGTTGATCTCCTTTGTTTGGAAACCAACATGGCCGCTTTGTCTTTTGTCTTGTGGGAAGTACGTGCAAGTCAATGGTACGATTTTTGATATCAGGTTTTCTTGTATAAAAAGAATAATATCTTGTTGTATTTACGAGAACAAAATAAAAGACCAAAGTAAAGACGGTGTTTAGGAAGTATGGCGACTACTTAGTAAAACTATCTACATGGGCAGTAAAGTCTCGTCTCTCTCATCTTCATCGTCATTGTCATCACCGATTGCGTCATCCATTGTCTGAAAAATTGGCAGAGGGATAAAATTAGTAACCCTTCTAGAACCAGAGGTGCTGAACTGCAAAGCGCCGCTTGAGCAAGACTCGCGCTATAAAAGGGCCTGAGCCAGGCGATCTCCGCCTTCAGTTGTCCCTCAACCCCCGACGAGACATGACATGAAATAGGTGGACTATTCACAAGGTGTAAAATTTTGTGATGTAACATATGAATAGAATAACTTCAAGTCATAAATTCTTGTTGATTTCTGTTTCAAACAGAGAGACGTTATTACGATACTAAACATGTAATATACAGAGTGGTAAAAAGCAACTCAAACAACAAACTCAAATATGCGTTTTGCTAATGAACGAAAATTGACATAAGTGAAAACCTGGCAGAAAAATATATAAAAGGCGAGGTAAAATTTTTAAAAAAGTTTCCGAACGTTTTCGGTTAAAAAACCATCATCAGGGAATAAGGTTTCCGCCTGTCGTTGTTAATTTAAAGGTTCTAAGTTATTCCCATTGGGAAAAGAAAAATTGGGTGGCTAGTACTTTGTTTGTTTAAGTCAGGCGGAAACCTTATTCCCTGATGATGGTTTTTTAAACGAAAACGTTCGGAAACTTTTTTAAAAATTTTACCTCGCCTTTTATATATTTTTAATACCTTTGAATAGCGTTTATGTCTAACTGGCAGAAAAAGCTATAACATTTCTTATAGATACAAAGAACGAAACGAAACGAACTTTTCTTGTTTTTCTTTTTACAATGACTGTTTATAAGAATTTATTAGATATACTTGTTTCTGGCGGTTATGAACTTTTTTGTACCGCTGCTCGGTCCAAAATTGAATTTTGAAAGGTGTGACATATGCGAGGAACTATTGTGGGAGACTAGGAATGAGTTTGTAAGGGATAGCTCCTCCCCTATCTGTCACCTTTTAAAATTCAATATTTAGAACCAAGTGGCGGTTCAACTACTCTCAGAGCGATAGAAATAAAAAAACTCACAACCGCTCAAAATTTGAACATTCGTAATAAATTCTTATATAAAGTAATGGTAATAAAAAACACAAGCAAAGTTCGATTCGTTTCGTTCTTTGATTTATAGTAAGTTCTGTTGAAATTCCAGGGAAATTTTGTACCTTTTAGACGTAGTTTTCACACCTACTATCAACATTTTTCGCTCTTTGACCAAACGCAGGTCTCGTTGATACTTGGCGTATTATGCTTTCGTTTCGTTATAAAAACTAAACAAAACTAAACTTTATTTATCTAACGAGGGTAAACATATTAACCTTGTGGAAGTTATCTAACATATGGCCCTCGGCACAGATCTTGGTGTTATTTAAAGTCAATTTTGTGGAGGGAGGAAAACCGGAGAACCCTGAGAAAAACCCTCGGAGTCAGAAGAAGATCGACAAATCTTAGCCCACATGCAAACCCAGGATTCGGTCCCTGGTCTACAGAGGTGGGAGGCGCGATTGCTAACCGCTCGGCCATCTTGACTCTCCTAGTCAAATTATATCACTAACTATATCAAATTATATTTCGTTATAATTTGCCTGTGTTTGCAAAAGAAATCAACAAAACATTATGATTCTGTAGTAATCAGTTATTCTGTTCATATATTGCATGAAACAAGTTTACACATGAATCGTCCACTTGTTTCATGTCATGTCTCTTCGCAGGTTGCGTGGCAACTGTAGGTGACGAGCGACTGGCTCAGGCCTTTTTACATTGTTTAAGTTGATCACGAAACATATCATTACAAATCAGTTGGTTTTCTTTGAAACTACACCATACCACTATAGCCGTAAAAAAGATCAACGCTAGAACCTGACCTTGTATCTCGTTGGACGACTATCAGAACCACGACAGATAAAGTTACATCCATCCTGCAAGGCGGAAAAACAAAATAGAGCATGATTTACGCTATAAGAACATTAAGAACTTTCAGGGCTCATTTCTTCTGTTGATGATGAGAGAAAAAAGACTTAAAATGGTTATATAAAGAAAAATCAACATAAGCTATGATAGTTTGTTCGTTAGTACGAGTTCCAGGCTAAAGAAGTTTCATTTTTATCCAGTTTCTGAACAGCGTTTTGATAGAACGATATATAATACCATAATAACCTTCTCTTTAATTATTGAATTAAAGTGCGTATTTCAAAGTGATTTGTTTAAAAACACTTTATGTCTACCACCTCCCCCGGAAATTTGACTACTTTTGACCCTCCTTCCCCCTGGAATTTCCTAGCTGTCAGACCCCCCCCTCCCCCTTGAAATTCCGATTTCTTCCGTGGTGGGGGTGTGGATATTTTATGGAACTACACAATTGTAATCAATGTTGTGATTTCTGTATTTAACTAAAAGGACCTAAATTGATTCGTAACTCTCCGATCGCATTGCAGTTTACTCTGAGTTCCCTTTATAATAGTATAGAGCAGAAGAGTGGTACAGGTTGGAAATTACAAAACTAATAAAATTATAGAACGAAATCATAGTATAAGGTGGAAAGATCTCAAATACAAATTTGTAAACTGTACCAAGGGTCGTAAAAAAAAACGATCCAACTAAGCTTCGTTCATATTTGTTTGACAGGTAAACTTAAATTTTAGAAAAACTTTAATACCTTGAAGTTGAAACATACGCACTTCGTAATTTGATTCTGTTCATTAAACTCAGAAGCTTGTAAAGTGGCCAAAATTACTGGCATTGCTTGTGCTTAAAATGCTGGTTCAAAAATCTTCAATTACACCCTCTTTTGGGTAAAATAATTGGGATTGGGTTTACAAAGTTTTTTTTTCACTGACACAAAAACCTACACTTTGACCTTTGGCGTTGATCAGTCTTCATTCAAGTTCGTATACAAAGTTAACTGGCCATGTGGATGAATCTATGTTGAAATTTTCAATAAACTCTTTCTTTATTATGGATAAAAAAAAAACATTTCAAACGTTTGTAGACGTTTTACCCGCAAATAAATTTTGTTTTTCACTGCTCAGTTCTTCAAACACACTCCGCCATAAATAAGCCGGTTTGACGTTGTTGCATACAATTTTATTAATTTAATTACACTACAGGGAAACCGAAGAAAACAACACTGTAGAGGTAAAAGCCTTCACATCGAAAAGAAAATCCTTACTCAAGAAAAGAAGAAAGATACAACAATTGAATGAAAAAAAAAGCAGACAAACAACTTGCCTAGTCTATTTCCGCCGCCGAATGTCATATATTTTTCCAGTTTCTCAAAGTGAATCAAACTTTTGCCCGACTGAAGTTCGCAAATCTTTCTCGTGATATTCACGAAAATTTGAGGTGCTGTCAATAAACTTTTGCTGTGAGATGTTGGTAGCCGTGCTTTCAAATTTTTTCCGCGATGTTCACAAACGTTTGCCGTGATCAATATTCAACAAAATTTTGAGGTGCTGTCAACAAACTTTTGCCGTGAGATTTGGGTAGCCGTGTTATCAAACTTTTGCTGTAATATTCTCAAAATTTTGCCGTACTTGTGGGTCGCCATACAAAGCAACTACTTTGACCCATATATTGCACATCCAAACATAAAATACACGGCGATAGCCATCGTGCCTGCCGAACGAAACGTAATTTTTCGACTTCTGTCATGTGATTGAATACTGGCTTCAGAGGGTTGCTTCAAATACGACATATGGTTTTTCGGTAACATAGTTGGTTAACGGCTTACGACAAAAACTATTACAATAAAGATAATAACAACCATACAGCTCTACCGACGTAAAAAAAATCACTTCCTTTACTCATTATTTCAGAACCAACAAAAAAGCAACCTGTACTTACTGCCTGAAGATTACCAAATTCTCTCCAAAAGTTGTAGTTTGGTATTTGTTCTTTTCCTTTAGCTCCAACAACGAACCTCATGTAAAGGAAGCCAAGACCGAAGTACAAACTGCCGACTACAAACAATCTGTTAAAAATCAAAAGACAAAAAATACATGTATCATGTTTAATAAACTAGGAGTAACCAAAGGTTAGGAAGTGCGGGCTGGACGATTATAAAATTAGGTATTTGGGAGTTTAGTGCCTTAAATGTATACAATCGACATTGAAGGTTACATCACAGTTCTCCATTTCTCAATTAAAATATGACGTCATTTCAGCCAGGTTCATTAATTTTGAACTACAGTTGCTCAATAAGAAAAGTTGTTACCTGCAATGTCA
>JAOBAT010106912.1:0-15096 GCA_026413305.1 Hydrozoanthus tunicans
ACCCTATAAGTACAAGTCAACAACCTGAATGAACGCTAAAAATTATTTTTGCGCATTTTTTGTTACCGTTGAATCGCTAGACGAATTTGAGTTTTTTGCTGTGAACTGATTTGGGCGTAACACAAAAACCTCTCTCACTCATAGACATATCATCATTGTCACAATGACATTTTCTGCTTTGCCACTCCACCCTGGTGACTGCATTTTTTACCACGCGGACTCCGCGTGACACGTGACCAACCACAACCAGGGTCCTTCCACGAGAGTGAAATGAGCCTGGGTGCGAGGTTGCCAATTTCTTCTGGCCCGTTGGTGACCGTATTAACGGGGTTCCGCTGTGTTATCTTGTGTTACAAAAGTTTCAACCGCGAATGTTGCGTTTCTAGCGTTCTGATTGGTTCAATCAACCCCGGTTATCAGCTGATACACCGAATTGACCATATATGGAAATTGACTGTGTAGTGTTGCAAGGCTAAAAATGGTTCTCAACAACTTTTAGCTGTCGTTTCCATTGATAGGTTAGGAAAAATAAAAAAACGTAATAAAACAGTTATTCCATTCGCGCTTGCTGGGTACGAGATTCTCTGCGCTGGCTATTCGCCATCTCATATCCGACAGGCGAGATTGGAATAATTGTTAAAGCCCGCGGTAATTACGAAATTGCTTTTTTTCACCGCTCTATTATGTTTCGCTTTCCATTTTTCTTTTATTTCTTACAAAAAGAATTAGTCCACAGTAAAAAAATCGAAAAATTCATATAATAAAAGAACTTTTTAACCTCATTCGCTCGGTCTTTACGTACCGGGAAATGGTATGAATCTCGCTGCGCTCTCGGAGTAGAATAAAAGAACATTTCTATTGCTTGGGTTGGATGGAACATTACGTTCTTTTGGGATACTACAGTCGGGACACCCTTGCGTACGTGGTTCCAGGGCACCATTGAACAAAATTCCAAAATCGGATTTCACAGATGACTATCGCTTAAAGTGTTTATATCACTTTCATGGAACTTGATCTGCTAGAAAGGTGTTTGAAAAAGAAGAACAATTTTTTATTCTAAGAAAATTACTCTTTTGGTTGCCGATCAGTTTTTTTTAAAATATGCAAATTACCAAAACTGGAAAGACTGTGACGTAATAGGGGAAACCCAATGGGATAAATTGCAACACAACAGCTATTTTAATAACGTGTCTCTGTTCTTTTGTTATAGTTAAACACTTGTGCAAAGTTTCAGGATTAGTGGTCATGTAGTTCAAGAAATGATTGTTGTTTTGTGATCTTTCCACTTGTAAGTCCCCCCTACTATACGTCACGACTTTGGAAATTTGCATATTTGAAAAACCTTAATTAATATCTCAGCAACCAAAAGAACTACTTCAATGAAATAAGCGTTTTTCTTCATTTTCAAAATCCTTTCTAACAAGTTCCATAAACACAATATATACACTTTAAACGCTAGCTAATGTGTATCTGCTCTTTTAAAAAAGTCGGTAAAGGTGTGAGCTTGTAAGTTAGTATGTTATTTTTATTGTTACTATTGTCACCTTTTTATCTGTGTTACTAGTATATCATTATTGTTACTATTATTAATGTTATTGTTATTATTATTACTTACCATATAATACTGTAAGTTATTGTTCTTAAAAATGAAGATATAATAAACAACAGATAACAATAGTAAAAATAATGTAGAATTATAATAATGAAAACATCAATGATAACAATCTATTAACTATATAGCAGTATATACAAGTTTTATATTCCTTCAGTATCGTAATATAAATAAAACTAATTATCATTTAATTTACAAAAATAAGATTACTAACAAATCATAAAGTTTTAGAGTTGATATGTACAATTAGTTATAATATTTATCAAAAACGCGTCTTTAAGCGAGACTTAAAGTAAAAGCAGATGTTTTTACCTCTATATCAAAAGGTATAATATTGACGAAGTCGAACCCCACCGCTTTACGTTTGAAGCACGAATGCGATTTTAAACTATTTTCGAAATTATCTGGAGGTTTCCGAATATACTATCGCATTTTTACCGAAAATACTACTCAGCCCCATCGAATAATAATACATATACACATCAAGTTATATGAAATTACAACTGAACTTCAAATAACTAAATTTACAACCCGCGCTTGTTTCATCATTCAACCTTTACCGCAACAAACATTTTTTAATAGATAATAGACCAGCTAGCTATTTTGTTAATTTCTAAGTTATATTAGTTAGTTTTCATTCCATATTTTTAAGCTTTAAGTTATTGGAAACTAGAACAAGTTGTGAAGTGGAATATAGGTTTACAATTAATTATGTTCATCATTATATATATTACAACATATCAGTACATACCGAATCAGAGAACGATTTTTGGGCGTTCTGATTTGTTCCTGATACAGCAGATATCCAGGGCTATATTTACTGTTTTGAGAAAGATGTCCGTCAAAACGGCGACTCGCTTCGCGACAGTCTTGAAATCGGAAATTTACGAAATAAACGATTCAGCCATTCCCTTAAAACAAAAAAACAGCAACGAAATATGGGATGTCTGTATTCACAGGTAAGATGAAGACCCGAAAACTCACGAAAAAGCTCAATAAAGATACGGTGAGCTCACGATTTTCTTTCCTTTACATGCGCCTGAAAATTTTGAATAAACTAATTTGGTCCAAACTTGACATTCACCTACTCTCAACTTAAAATATTCTGGTTTAATACATACTAAAGCACTTATATATATATATCCTAGGTCCTAGCGATAGACATTGTCCAAGCCGCAATACCCACCATGCACTTCGGGGGATAACTATTATTTACTCTTAAAATTTATAACTTTATCGTCATTCTTCGATTCGTAATTAAATCTTTAAATGAGAGGCGAAGTAAAGATCATTAGAATTCAGTAAAACTTTAGATAATAATACTATAAATTTTAAGGAGAATCTTACAGACAGTATAAACTATAACAAAGAATTTCAATATCCTATCAGTTAGAACTCTATTTAAGGTCCTAGACTAAAAGAGGTCTTTCTTCTTTTTCTTCCAACTTCCACGAAACTTGTCGTATCTGTTATCTCATCGTTCTTCAGTCATTTAAAACTCACGCTGTCAGTAGTGTTTTCATCCTGAAGTCACAAGTCTTGGTAGGCCGAGATTTGCTGTCGCTTTCGTTTTCTTAGCAGGTGAGGGAGTCCTTTTGTTTGTGTCGACTTCTTAAACGAGGCTTTCTCTCTCTTTTCTGTCCCCAAACTGCCTTACCCCAGGGTTGGCGTACAAGCTTCCATCCGCTGCGACTTGCAGCAGCCTCGTTGTTTCTTCCTGGTGACTTAAGACAGTTCTCGTGCTTGCCTCCCGCCCACACAGGAAACCTTCCCTTTCAAACGAGTCCGTGACGAGCACAGCCGTATTGTGCTGTTTCTTTAGCTTGGCAAGATATGTTAGTTCTCTCCTGTGCTTTACACGAAGCATGCCCATACGCTCCTTGCACCTTGTCCTGAACTCACTGATGACCAAAGTCATCGCTTCTTTCAGCTCTCGTTTGTACTGGTTAAGGTGCACGGTGCTCTGATCCGCGCTGTTGCTTTGCTTGCGAGGTGCGCGCCGCCTGCCTGTTAGGAGAGACAAAAAATTAAATCAAACTTTGGCCCGAGATACACGCTTTTTTTTATAAGAAGAACTTTATAAGAACAACGAGGCTCCTATTGGCCGAAATTTAAAAAGAATTTAAGAACGAGCTGAGGCTCGGGCTCGATAGCTGATTTTTTTTTTTTAAACTTTACCGATCTTCGCAGAAATCGTCTCAAGAAAATGATTCAGCGAACTTATGTTTTATGGCTTAGTCATTAGTCGATGTAAATCACACAGAAATACTGAGAACAATTTAAGAATAATTTAAGGCAGGCTCAAATCGCAAAAAAAAAACCAAAAGCAATGAGGCCTGGCCAAATTAACTGGTTCTTATACAAAAAAAAGAGCACCACTTCTTTTTAACTCTTTCTGCTCGAGCCAGTTTATCGACATTTAACTCCTTACATAACTTACACATACAGGAGAAGCTATCTTGTAATGAGAAATATTCTTCGTTTTCTCCCTTTAGACGCCAAAGACAAAAGACGACGAAGCGGCTAAACATTAAAAACCATCAAAACTAAATTCTTCTGTTCAAGCTGAGGGCACCAACACGACCGCCATGACGTCAGGTGATCAAACAAGTCTAACAACTGATGAAGATGGAAAACGCAATTCTCCCAACTTGGTTGCATGAGAAAGTATGAAACCTAGAAAAGAGAATTTACCAACGCTAGAGCTGAAACGGCTGGTAAAACTGGGTTCAAGCAAAACAGAGGTTTTACACTGTTTCTTAAAGCCAAGGAAAGAGTTCTTCTTCCTCTAGATTGAGACGAACAAGTTTACAAAATTATAAATGCGTGTATATGAAAGAAAAGGATAAAGTACGTATCCTGTTTTTATAATGAGGCTTTGAACGCGAACTCAGGGTGCCAATGACGTTGAACCGACTGACGCGAAGGTGATGAGAACAAAACCTTGAAAATAGTAGCTTTAACATGAGTGACGATGCAGTGAACCGCAAGATTAGCTCTCGTTCAAAATGATGAGAAAAAACCCCCATTCTTACAGTGTGTTTGGTGTTAAAAAATTGTTTTCTGCTAGAAGTTGGGATGACGTTCAAACACAGGGAAAAACAATTTGCACACAAGCTATTCAATCTCGCCCAATTAACAATGCCCTTTTTATTTCTATCCATGAATTGAATAATAAAAAACATTGAATGAGGCGGGATAGTTGTTTGTGGTTAAAACTCGCGACTCTCACATGTCGTGTATGAAGATATAATTCCCAGATGGATCTCCGGTATGGCATGTTATTAAATAAGAACTATTGAAAACCATTCAGTAAGGCTTAAAGTATATTAACAGATTTTCTCTACTCTTTTTTTACTTTAATGCCGGCAACTGGGAATTGGGTGACAGTCAAAACTGAGCTATTTGAAATACAGAAAAAAGACGGAAAACTTCCAACGCCTTTGATATTTGAGTCCAAACATTTCAAGAAATTTGGTTTCTAAGATAATAAATTTAACCGGTACACCAAAGATGCCATTCTAATTACTGTTACTAAAGCAAAAGATGCATTGTATACGGTGATTAAGAGCTCGTTTGAAATGTAAATTGTGCTTCGTCAACTCAATTTGCAAGATAAAACAAGCGGTAATACAGCTTCCAGACTTAATGAACCTTTGTCATCTGCCACAAGAAACAGTTTTGCTATTATATTAGAATATTTGTTTTCTAATTTCATAGTGAAGACCTAATCTAAATTGTTTTTAAACTAAGGCAGTTGAATCGAAAGGAGTCTTGGCGCACAGCTATAGAGGGAATTACTTGTGTGATAAAGGCGGTCGAACAAAACTTGTAGTTGTGGCAATATTCGTCGTTAAGTTGGCGTTTTCTATCTCTTGCTTCATTTAGCTTACTTTGCTTCAAACGAAAGCAATTAGGATAAATTTTTGTGGAAAGGAACGATAATTTCTTACTTACAAAAGACGTATTTCAAACTCAGGTTTAGAAATTCAAAATACCTGTTTTGATGACAAAAAAGGTAAGTTTAACTTAATTGTAAACCCTAGTTTTAGCGTAAAATAATTTATTGCAACTTCTAAGAAGGCTAACAATGAAGTTTCCGTTAGAAATGACTGCGAAGCAAGTGCCGACTGATAAAGTTAGGACGACGAATCGTTACAATATGGCAACATTTTGCTATTTTGAAAACAGCTAACAAACTGGATACCGAAAATTTAGCTACGCTTGCCGATTAGTAAAACACATAGTGGAAAATATTCAAAACGTGGAAAACGCGACATGTTAACAAGACTGAAATAAAGACGTGGGCAAAAGTGTTTTGCTCGCTATCAATAAAACATATTTCGATGACAAAAATCAAGTAGATTGTCTAATTCCGGAGATAAAAAATGATTTTAAAGTTTTAAGTTTAATAAAACATCGAGTCATATCAAAATTATATCAATGGAGTAAATAGTAGGACGTTTTCTTTGGTTGATTTTGTCCTACAATTGTTGTTTTAATGGTGAAACTCTAAAACATATTAGGTTTAGCAGTATTTTTTCTATGGGGTTTACAACGCGAAACTTTGCTAAGTTTGTCTAATAAACTGCTTTTTTCCGATTGAAAGAAATCGATGCCTTGTAATCAAAATGACGGGTGTAAAAAACGATTCTAGTCTTTAAGCATAGACACATAAATAAGCTTTGTTCGTTTCAGCTAGATAGAAGGTCATGAAATGAATGTCGCCGCTTTACAAGTATTTCTGTTACAAAACTAGGTTTTTCTCACAAAGATGAAATACATCCCAAAGAAAAACAAATCTGGTTTTAAAAGATTTTGAAATCGTTATTTCAAAATAGTATTAAAGTTTAATTTGCTGTTTCAAATTAAGAGATACTGTTTGTATTAATTAAAATGGCAGAGAGATGTGTGTTGTTTTAATAAATTTCAACCGAGCTTGAAAAAATATTGGTATGTCAGTCTTACTCGACATCTGTTTCCGCGAATAGCTAACAAAATCTACTGCTGAGCGAGAAAATATTTCTTCAAGTTGTTTGTTACGGTTGATTTAGTCATTCTACAAAAAACAACAATCAATGGTTTTGTTGGCTGATCTCTCAACAAAATAAATCTGACTCGACTTTTCTTTACAGAAACTGGCTTTGAGAGAAAAAGAATGGCAAATCGAAGTTCGTAAAAAGCAACTAGTTTTATTTCTTGTTGAGAACCGTTTCCGATGCCGTCATTAAAAAAACAAAAGGCAACAATATCAGCTGTTTATGAAGGCAGCAACTCGAATATCTGACAGAATTGATCGTCACATTTTTCTCAAGGCAAAAACACCAACTAATTGAATGGCGGTTTTGCAGGAAGTTTTGTTCTTCATTAAGGTTGACGATTCATATCTTGGTTGCAATAAGCCGACACAGTCCAAAAAAACAGTACCCCTTTAATTGCTCACTTATCGAGTCCGTGTGACTTTAAAGTACAACTTTAAATAAGGAAATTTGGCTTCTCTTGTAGGAAAAACTGCAAGCTATGAAGGACTGATCCAAAAGTCTCAACTACTTTCAGACTCTTTGTTTGACTATACTAGAAGACAGAAACCGACTCCGAAGAAGTTACCGGCGTAAAAGCTTGGATGTTTGATAGTAACGTTTGGGCGATAACGTTACATCAAGGAGACTGAAGATTATAAATACTTATAAGCTCAAACATACAGCCACTGGAACCTGTTTGAGATCACAGCGTCGAATAGAAAGCACAACGCGAGTTGAAACGCTCAAAAATGTACAACAACAGCTCGTCAAGTGAAACGGATGTGGAGAAAAGGCAGCTCTTCCAGCTGTATTTGAAAGTTGAGTATTTTTCCGCAGTCTGTTTAGCAATTTTAAGTCCCTTGACGGTTTTTCCGAACTCACTACTTCTCTCTGCAATATGTCGGGATCCACTGAAATGTTTTCGCACACCGACAAATTCCTTCATTGTCGGTCTTGCAGTTGCAGATTTAGTGACTGGCCTAGTTGTTGAGCCCTGTTTCGCTTTTTATTTCTTTATCAAAACCAACTACCTATTATACAACAAGTACAGTCACTTGCTGACCTTTGTGGAGAAAATTAACGCAGTCGCGGGAGGAATATCTACAGTTGTCATTTCGGTATCCTTTCTGCTTGTTCTCGGGTTTTCTGTATCGCAGTACATCGCGATAAGATTTCCTCACAAGTACAAAAAGATTGTCACTAAAAGAAACGTGGTTCTGTACGTGGTTCTGAGTTGGTTGTACTTTGTCTTGTTCAGTCTATTAAAGTTCACCGACATGTCTCAGGAAATGTTTTTTAAGATTGACACAGCCCTTCACCCGACTTTCATCTCCATAGTTCTGCTCGTTGTGAATGTTCTCATGTACAGGGCCTTCAAAAAACACGTTTGCAAGAAAAGTAGCTCAAATCTTCAACATAAAGAGAGAAACCTTCTTTCAAATGAATCGGCAAACAATGCCTCCCCCAAGGAGCGAAGGACTTTTCTACGGTCTGCAATCGCAGGTAAATTACCACTTTTAAAAAAATCACAACATCGAGAGCAACAAGGTCAAGATCGAAGACAGAAGAAGATCGAACGACAGTTCACTATGGTTGTAATTTATCTCGCTACAATTTTAGCAGTTTCAGCTTCATTTCACGCAGTTGCTTTTTACATATTTCTCTACAAAAAGCAAGAATCCTTCAAAGAGAGAGTGTATGTCGCTATTGGGTTAAGGATAAGCGATTTGATGTTGTTTCTTAAATGTGCCTTGGATGCGTTCGTCTACGCATGGCGCGTTCCCACATACAGAAAAGCGATTTTGATGACACTTTGCTGCAAGCGGTCAACTCCAAAGGGACATACAAAGTGTAGTAGCCAGTTAGGGGCAGATACTGCTGTTTAGAGAACAGTGTACGACTACTACTTAGTTATGAACTGTGAAACGACGCCCTGATACTTTCGAAAGTAACTTGTACAACAGAAGTTCAGTAGATCTTGAAATATACTCGAAAGACGGTACTTTGTGTAAAATAAAAAATCAATTAGTCTAAAGAATATCTATAGTCGACGAAACTAAAGAGCCATTAGTTGATTCAAAAATACATCTGTTACAGAGAATATTATTGCTCAACATCGAATACTAGCAATGAATAGGACTTATAAATATTAACAAACACTCAAAACAAGTAAGTACTGTAAAGATTTGTCAAAGGTAAAAATAGGTGAGGTATTACAGCACACTACCACATAATGCCAAACAAAAAAAGAATGCTATCTTTTAGTTAAACACTGAAAGAAGTTTTTCGTTTCTATGATCTTAAATACTGCGTCTTGAGAGTTTAACAGCAGTTTCTCAGTTTCACTAATAAAGACGTTGTAATGATAATTCTTCTTCTTGAAGATAGTATTTAAGGGTTGGGCATTGTCTTATTTACACGAGTTAATTTTACGATTTCAGACGAGGATTTCATGCACGGGACGCTTAAAAACTCTTTAATGTTACACTGCATGCTTTAAACAACGAACTGACGTTGATCTTAAAACGATAACTGACAAAATTGTTACCCTGAAACAAATTAAAAAGCCTCACAGAACTTAAGGGCAAAACTAAGGGCGTCATTCCTCATGAAACGACTGGTAGTGTCAGAATTAGGAAATCCAGGGAAATAAACTTAGTAGCAATAGCATAATGGTTACGAGTAGCGAATTAAGGATGCCAACAAAAAGTTGATGAAACTAAGTCGAGTTATTACTGCCAAAGCTTGCCATGACATTGAATAAATGTATATTAGTTGAACTTGAAATCAAGTTTAAGAAACGGCTTCATTCTATAATCTTCGTGCAATATTGACATTGTAAGATTGTAAAGAAATATCCGGGACTTCTTTGGCTTTGTTCTTGACAAATTTCTGCCATTTTTTTATGGTTTATGTTTCGAGACTTGCATTTGAAATGTCGCGATCAGGACCGTTTTTAAGCAAGGACGAAATCATTATTCAGTATTATTCAAGAACAGCGGGAATGTAACAATTTTCCTACACCCTATGTCAACTTAAAAAAATATGGCAGCAGATGAACGTAATTTTAAAGAATTTGAATAGAATTAAGAGATAGCTTACCAAATTAGAATAACATTCCGAGAAAGAGGTTGTCGCTTATAATTTTGTACGTTAACACTTACTTTTTCCCGATATTTGGCATCCTGCTGTGAAATCATTTTTTCTTACTTTGCGGCAGAGTTGTCGCAAGAACAGAAACACATTTTAGCAAAAAGCTTTCCTAAAAGATTTTAGCGTTGTTTACATTAAACGTAATTCGGGATTCCAAACAGAGCATAATGTTTGTTACTATCTATCATTAGAGTTGTCAATTTAAATCTTATTCACCTCGAAAGCCCACAACAAACATATGGATTCAAAACGACCCCAAGAAGCCTTTCAGCACCTGATCACTGGCCCTGAGTAAACCGGTAAAAATAAGTTCTGACAAGATATATAAACTTTATTTGTAAATCCGAATTTGTCTTGGCAAAGTTGTTGTGTCTCATATGATTGTATTTTGTGTTGTCAAAACCAATCAAAGATTTACATTATTTCGTTTCTAACTATCAGTTGTTTTAAAAATGCCTTATCAGGAAGTAAAGAGTTTAGCCTCTATGAAAGGAAAATCATTTAATCCGTAGAATACTCATCAATATATAACTCAATTATTCTGAAGATCTAGAAGTCGGGAGTCTTGCTATATTCAAATGAAAGGTCTTAAAGCAAAGGTTTGAAAACGGTTTTATTCTCGTCTAATTGCTAACTAATCAATTCAAGACATGTTTCCAGCGCTACTGAAGATATCCGTACGGTCGAAAACGTTTTATTAATTTGTAAATAAAAAAAAATTAAAAACTTTTTAGCCAACAAATTTTAAATACAAACGAATTGATAGCAGTTATTGCATTTGTCATGACTGTAAAACTCGATACGTCACATGGTTAGATGAAGAAAGATTACGAATTGTTTTAGGGATATCTGAACAAAAATCTCAAGTATATGCAGCAGATGAAATCATATATAAAAACTGCAATCAGCTTGCCTAAGAAAACACTTTCTCTCAATACAAACAAACTTAATGGAATCAACTTGTAGAAAGATATCTTTCTGATAAACAGATCAAAAGATTTCCGCTTAAAGCTACTCCAGCTTGTATCATTCTAATCAACATAATTTTTGCTTCAACATATATTTGTATGTCAAAAAGGCTAGAAAAAACGTTTCGACAATAATTTCAAGTTTTTTTAATATCAAGTTATGACAAAAGCACGGTGTTTAAAACATTTCAAAGAATCGTTCAGTTGGGTATAGATAATGAAGGGTTCTGTATGAAATAACAACGAACAGAGTTACACAATCAGTTTGAGGTACATTTTCACTTTGAATAATGTCAACAAAAGATTAACCTTTCATTTCCTCCAACTATCTTTTCGGCTAATCAGCTTTTTTCTCAATACTTTCTGTGACGCAAAAATCTTATCGGTTTCTTTCCAAAAAACATACGGGACATTAAGGCGAAAGCCGCGATTACAAAAACCTCGGCGACAACAGCTCACAAAAAACGCACTTCTCGCTCGCCCTTCACGATCACGTAAGGCTAGTTTGCTTTTACTTTTGCCCGAGTTACGCTTTGTGGGTAGAAAAAGATTAATAATTGAAAATGTTTTTAAATTTTAGCTATGACACTGAAAAGACTTTTGGGGGAGTTGTCATTATGTTATCATTATTATAACTACTATTAATAATTTTATTATTATTGTCATTATTATCATTATTGTTTTATTATTATCATTATTACTATCATTGACATATATTTCGTTTTTTTCTTTCGCTACAAAATTAGCACTTAAAAGAATCTCGGGGCACTTCATCACCATTCGTAACTTCCAGTTATATCAATGTAACCATTGGTGTCATCATCAGATAAACATCGCACTTTGCCTGTCTTCGCCAATTATTACTGTCATTGTTAATTCGCGGTCCAGATAAGTTTCTTAAACCATTAGTACTGTTATGTCGTCTATATTTCTACTATATTAGCTTCCGCGCAAACCTATTTATGGTACGATCAGGGAAAGAACCAGGTGAGGTCAACGGTCGTGGAATGCAGAAAGGTGCTAAATGCAATATTGTAAAGCTAATGGTCTGATTGGCTAAACTTTAAAACTAGACAATACCTTTATAAGCATATGTAAGCTAATGCATTCTTTCCATCTTACTCAAGCCTTCTAGATGAAGCGTTTATCTTTTTAGATTTAAGAAAAATCCTACGTAGTGAACATTGAAAATCAAAAGGTTTTCTTCGCTTTTGTGTTGGAGTTCTGTTATTTGCTAAATTATTATAGCACAAATGAAACATTGCTTTAAAATAGAGTTTCACTGCTTTTTACTTCAAAGTTGAGTTGTACACAGGATGACGTGTTTTCAGTATGAAAACTTAAACATTCTGGAATGGGATCGAAAAGTGAAGAGCCGCAGAACAATGGAAGGTTGGTTAGTTTTTACACGGATCATCACTTAATTCTAAAGACAAGCCCTTTATCAAACCTTTTATTTTGAAGCTGATCCAACCCATCTTCTGTGCAAAAGTTATCTTGGCTCCAACAATTATGGCAAATATTAGAACAGCACTACATCCAATTACAGCTCTTTTGTAAGTAACAAATTCTGGTTCAAACAGCCCGTGGGATCTCCTGACGGATACACTTTTGTCATCTAACTGAGGATAGAGTATATACCATAGAGAAAGTGTTAGTAAACATATAGAGAGAACAAACAGAGGCATTCTGATTTCCAGATGGACACCGAAGAGAAGTGTGTATTACCACAGAAAGTACAACAATTTTCTTCAAATAGTTTATTGTAACTTGTAACTACACTATTGTCATGATATCGGTCGCTTTTATTCAAAGGCTTCCCAGAAATCCCTTTTGCTCCCTTTGCTATGGGTTTGGTTTGACATTTTAGTCAGTACAGTCTACGGAATAAACCCCTGATTTGCATACTTTTTCAACGCGCCAGCAACGTTTGCATGACAGTCAAAATCGATAGGAACGGATGAGGCAGCTATGGACGGTCTTTCGCAGAAACTGTGTGGTTAGCTAAAGAGCGTTCGTAATTCTAGCGCGCTAATTCAGACTTGCTAAAAAAATTTTGATTTTGCACTGAGCGGGACTCGAGCCAACGTCTCCCCGATTACTAGTCAGGAATGCAAAACTACGTTTGGAACGCTAAACTACATCGGGAACGCTAAACTACGTCGGGAACGCTAAACTACGTTAGGAACGCTAAACTACGTCGGGAACGCTAAGCTACGTCGGGAACGCTAAACTACGTTGGGAACGCTAACTACGTCGGGAACACTAACTACGTCGGGAACGCTAAACTACGTTAGGAACGCTAAACTACTTCGGGGACGCTAAACTACGTTGGGAACGCTAACTACGATGGGAACGCTAAACTACGTTGGGAACGCTAACTACGTCGGGAACACTAACTACGTCGGGAACGCTAAACTACGTTAGGAACGCTAAACTACTTCGGGGACGCTAAACTACGTTGGGAACGCTAACTACGATGGGAACGCTAAACTACGTTAGGAACGCTAAACACGTCGGGGACGCTAAACTACGTTAGGAACGCTAAACTACGTTAGGAACGCTAAACTACATCGGGGACGCTAAACTACGTTGGGAACGCTAACTGAGCTGGGAACGCTAAACTACGTTAGGAACGCTAAACACGTCGGGAACGCTAAACACGTAGGGGACGCTAAACTACGTTAGGAAAGCTAAACACGTCGGGAACGCTAAACTACGTTAGGAACGCTAAACTACGTTGGGAACGCTGAACTACGTTAGGAACGCTAAACACGTCGGGGACGCTAAACTACGTTAGGAACGCTAAACTACGTTAGGAACGCTAAACTACATCGGGGACGCTAAACTACGTTGGGAACGCTAACTGAGCTGGGAACGCTAAACTACGTTAGGAACGCTAAACACGTCGGGAACGCTAAACACGTAGGGGACGCTAAACTACGTTAGGAAAGCTAAACACGTCGGGAACGCTAAACTACGTTAGGAACGCTAAACTACGTTGGGAACGCTGAACTACGTTGGGAAAGCTAAACTACGTCGAAAATGGTGTGGTGGTGGTAGTGGGGAACGGAGCAGATCATCGAAGTATGTAGATTTATCTCGTAAAAATCCCTGGGTCTATTTTTTCATTCAACCGAGTGCCAACTTTGCCAGTATACCCCCAGACCGAGTTTTGCACACACAAGTACATATTATAAAGAATGGGAATTTTCCCACTCTCGGACAATACGTATTACCTGTATACTGTTAACACCCGAGGCGATGATCTGCGATACGAGAGAGCGATGTCCTTTAAGGTATCCTTGGAAACATCGTTGCAACTTGTTGCCCTCTCCCGCCAACACAACGCCATACGCCGTTGAGTAGTCTAACACTTTGTCGATTCGAATCTGACTGCTATTGAACAAATCTCGTCTGCTGCCGACTGTGTAGGTATCGATAAGGACGCCGCGAACTTGTCGGCTGATCAGTGCTTCATATACCTCCTCCATGTTTGTGTACTCTTTCCCTGAAATGAAATATAGAAGTAAAATGTTTCGAACGAAACGCTCTTAGTTTGGTTTTTCCGTGGGACCTTTCACTTTGTTCTTATTGCACTTTATTGTATTGCATTGCTTTGTATTGTATTGTATTGTATTGCATTGCAGTGTATTGCATTGTATTGTATTGCACTGTATTGTATTGTATTGCATTGTATTGTATTGCATTGTGTTGTATTGTATTGCACTGTATTGTACTGTATAATACTGTATTGCAGTGCATTGCATTGTATTGTATTGTATTGTGTTGCATTGCATTGTATTGCACTGTATTGTATTGTATTATATTGTATTGCATTGTATTGTATTGTGTTGCATTGCATTGTATTGCACTGTATTGTATTGTATTATATTGTATTGTATTGTATTGTATTGTTTTGCATTTGAATATAATTTCTTGTATTGTAATGCATTGCATTGCATTTTAAAAAGAAAACCAAGCTACCTCGTGTTTACACAGGCTAACGCGATTTGAGGTGCGTTTGGGAGATATCAAATGTACAAATGTACTGCTTGAAAGAGAAACACGAAGCACCTACCATGAGGATTGACTCGCGCCAGTTTACGAACACCAAGACGATATTCGGAGGAGTTCTGGATCGCTGCAATCTGAAACACAGACTATGTTTTACTACAGGGAATAACGCGAAATCGTATGTTTGATCATATGGTTAGCTAAGAACTGTTCTACTAGTTGTAATGGTAGTAGACGTAGTAGTAGTGGTAATAGTAGTTGTAGTAGTAGTAGTAGTAGTAGTAGTAGTAGTAGTAGTAGTAGTAGTAGTAGTAGTAGTAGTAGT
>JAOBAT010106923.1:0-15096 GCA_026413305.1 Hydrozoanthus tunicans
TGAAAAAAGAGAGTTTTCCACCATCGTAAACATTTCCTCAAGGATGTCCGCCTGCCACGTCCGCCTGGTCGCTTGCCACGAATAAAAATCAGCTGAGTGTTTGAGTTCGACATCTGTTACCAAAATCTTAAAGGATTTTCTATCTTAAAGGCATTTCCGGATTGTAAACATTTGCTGTATTTTACAGTGTTGAATGTTGATAACTGCAAGCCAATATTGTGGATGATGGTCAAGATAATAACAAAAGAGTATGATGATGACAGTGATGCTTATTGGAGTGATGGTGATTGTAATAGCAGTGATTATGACAGTGTGGTTTTTATCTTATGCATAATCATTTGAATCAGTTTTCACAACTGAAGAGGACTCTTTGGGTCGAAAGATCTAGATCTTGAACTTACTGGTTTTTTATAATGCTAAAATGTTGTAATAATATGTTGATAAAAGGATAAATGGTTTTTATCTTCATTTTTTGTTTCATATTTTGCAGGAAAAACTGAATATTGGTTGTGTGGCATCAACAGCTGTCCAAGAGCTTATGAGGGGCATCAGAAATCAGGCAGATAATCTCATCACAGGTGAGAAGACAGAAACAATTTTTTGATTAATGATGAAAGTTTTACCATTGGAAGGGTCATTAGTTTTTTAACTTTAGTTTTTTAACACACAAATAGACCTTGTTGAAAGAAAACAACTCCAACACTGAAGATTGCCAATATACATTTACATGGAAAAATAATGCTGGTAATTAGATTATTTAGTTTAAGAACCTCTTTGTTGTTAGAAGATCAGAATTAGCAATTTAACTCCTTTCATAATGCCTTAACTTATGATTAGTATTAATTTAGTTTGTTGATTTTTTTTTCAAGGTCTGTCAGATAAAGAAATGAGTGCCATGGCCCTTGGGCTAGCTCACAGGTACAATGTAACTCTCTTTTGCAAGTTAATTCACAAATTGTCAGAGACTGTTAAACTTTAATGTTTACTAAAACCTGATGTTGATAACTTTAAAATTGTTTGTTTTTTGTTTGTGTTATTCTTTGATATTTGGACCGGGTATTTAGAAAAATTAATAAGTGTAACTAGTAGTTTAAACTTAATCTTACCATATATCTTTATATTATTATTACTACTTAACAGCTTAAACAAATACACTGTACAGTTTAACCTTGATTACCCAGACCATTGGATTGAATAGTCTAGATAATCAAGAGTCCAGAAAATCAAAATTATGAATACTGATGAGTCAATACTGGCTACAGAAGACTGTAAACTGTAACATTTAATCAAGAACCATGCTCAATGAAATGGGGTGCATAATAGGCGTTTGTAAGATTGCCTTCAGGAACATTTAACCTATTAACAAACTGGTTTTAGATGCGAAGCGAGTTCAGTTCTGATAGCTTTCCTATGGATAATGAATGTGACTATTTAATATTCATGAATAAAATGGCACCAGAAAAGCAAGTCCGGATAATCAAGGTCCAGATAACCAAAGTTCAAAAAATGTACTTGTTGACAAAAAGCACTTGATTATACTGTATAAAATTATTTGATCAATTGTGTTTAATTTGTAGTCTGTCAAGATATAAACTGAAGTTCAGTCCAGACAAGGTTGATACAATGATTGTCCAAGCAATTTCTCTTCTGGATGATCTTGACAAAGAACTCAACAATTATGTGATGAGATGCCGAGAGTGGTATGGCTGGCATTTTCCAGAGCTTGGAAAGATCATCTCTGACAATTTGGCATTTGCTAGAACAGTCAAGGCTATGGGTAAGAACATAACAAGATATTGTGACAGTATGTGTATGTTGGTTTGTCTTTATTTTATAATAATTTTATATCAAATTATTATTCTGTAATTATTATACCATCAAAATGTTTTTTAAATGAGGCATTAACCCTTTCAGTCCCAAATATGTCAAATGACGTATTACTAAATTCTCCATACTAGAATCCATACTTTTCCTGTTACCAGTTTAGGAGAACTTTGACTTTCATCCTCAGTAGTTTGCTATGCTCGATCAATTTCTTTTTTCTCATTACTAAATGCCTTATATTGCATGAGTTATGTAAAGAGAAGTTAGACGTTGATAAAACTGGCTGGGACTGAAAGGGTTAAGAAACATAGTTATCATAAACAAACATTTTCTACTACATAAGTTGTTTAAGTATAAGATAATTTGTAATCTGGTATTGTTTTATCCCATGGTTGTTGAGATGATGTAAACAGTGTTGAAATACATAATTATCAGGTTTACAAGCCTGCTACAACTCAGCTCTCTTCAGTGTATAATTGAACTGTGAGTAGCAAGTGAGGTAGGTTAGGTAGGTTTGAAGTTTGTTTTTAATTTATTTTCCATCACACGGCATACATCAACCCATGTAGTAGCTAAGGCATAGCTGTAACTTGTGTCCATGTTCTGTCAGGATAGGGAAAACACTTATTTTAATCAGTTATGTACTTAACTAAGTGTTTTCTGGTTGGGGAGGGGGTAGTACATGCAAGTATCTAAGGATCGAAAGAACAGCAAGGGCTCGACTGACCATAATCTATAGTTCAATGAGAGATTAAATTATTAATTTTTTGTATGGAGTACTTCTTTTGATTTTTGGTGCCTTCAAATCTCAAAATATTCTTGGTGACATTATCTTCAAGCTGCCTCAAAAGTTGAAGTTCTATATAGTAGAAAGACTTAAAAAATTTTCAAGGTTGGACACACTGCCAAGGGTCAGACTTGCATGTATTAATTTGAAGTCATACGTAGCTTTTGGGTTAAATGCAGTTTATAATGACGTCAGTGTAGGAAGCAAAATCATATTTGCTCTTTACTTTTCCAGGTGTTAGAGAAAATGCTTTGAACATTGATCTGTCAGAGGTTTTACCAGAAGAAGTGGAAGAGGAAGTGAAGGCAGCTGCAGAAATTTCCATGGGAACAGAAGTATGTCAATCATTTCAAGTTTCTCAGCAACCAGAAATGGTAAAATTAAATCCTGAAAGCCGCTAGTCAGGGCTACATTAAGTGCTAATTGAAAAACTTGATGTTTTGTTTTGCAGATTTCAGAAGAGGATATTGAAAATATAAAGTTTCTCTGTGAACAGGTTTGTTGAAAAGGATAACTTGTTGAATACTTTTATTTTAGTTGTTTCCCTGTTATCGTGAAGAACAGTCATTTTAGTACCTGTTTGCAATCTTTTGGTATGCTTGAATGCATGGGAATTTTTAGAAAGGCTTACCTGACTTTTTGTTAATTTTCTTATTCCACCTTTTTTGTAGATTATAGAGATTGCTGACTACAGGGCACAGTTGTATGACTATATCAAGAATCGAATGATGGCAATTGCTCCCAACTTGACCATTCTTGTCGGTGAACTGGTTGGTGCAAGGCTAATTTCTCATGCAGGTGCATACATTTTCATATTCATACATTGACCTTTTTTTCTACAGGTTAAAACATTTTGCTGAATGCACACATGTTTTTTTGATATCAGGGCATATTGGAAACAGTTCTCATCTATCTGACTAAAAACACAGTCATTTTGTCACATTGAAATAAATTAATTGATATTCATGATAAGCATGAATCATGATAAATTATTTTGTGATTTTCTCAGCTTTCAAGGTTATACAGTTGGGTACATTAGTTACTTTCAGTGTTTAGAGTATATATAGTTATTTTACTAGAAGTAATCAAAGATCAGTTAAGTGCGTTTGACAGTAGAGCACCAATTACGATTGTACAGAGACAGTTACTTTTGTTAACTCTCATTTGTTCTTTGTTATTCCAAGTTATTGGATATAAATAATCACAGCGGACTGACATGCAAACTCTGGATCAAAATTCAGCATTGAGTCTGGCACGAAACGCAATGTTTCCTCCCTAGAAAATATATCACTGCACAACTTTTGATGTTTTGATAAACAGCTTCACTCATATTTATACGCAACAGTTTCTAAAACAAATTATCAAACTTTCATTCACCTGCGAAACACAACCAGACTGAGTGCCGACAATCCAACCACACGACGTCAAAAAACGTAGCTTATTGATATTAGTCAGCAAGCCATCATGTTTGCACAAAGTCGAGGCAGCTTAAGACGGTCGCCCGTATGTACCAAAATCTCTCAATGCAGGATGGCATCAAGCCTGAGCCTGCGAACAACAGCAACATTAGGATGCGTTCTTCTTCGTGGAATGCAATTAATGGCATCCATTGATTGTATGGATAGTTTGTTACTAATGAACATGATTTCTGGGCAAATTAATGATCTAATGTTCAACTGTCACATAAAGCAATGCAAAGTTTTTGTGACAAGAGCTGTATGAGGATGTTCCCCAAAGCTGCCATTAGGGTACTTTGAAGAGGTCCCTCAAAGTAAGTTAGGCATGAACTAGAGCATAGACTGGGAAAAGAATTTTAGGACTATGGTCTCTGTTTGTAGAAACCATAAGAATATTAAGAAGAATAAGAATAAACCATAATAATAATAATAATAAACTATAAGAATATTATCTTGTCTCTGTTTGTAGACAAGAATATTAAGTCAGAAATGGCATCAGTTAAGGAAACTGGGAGTCCATAACTATATCCTGCAAATGTTTTCTTTCCTTTATGCGTGATATACTAAAATAATAAAATTAATGTCAAATTTTAGATTTAACAGCAAATGTTATTCTTTTTTGGTCTAAATTTCGTATGGTTTGTTTATCACTGTAATAAGTATTTCTAGGAGTATATTTTCTCTTAACCTGTAAAATTTGGCAGAACTGCCCAGTTTAATGGCAGTTGTGATGAAACTTACAGGGAAAATAATAAACAAGGGTTTTCGTGCCAAGCCTGTTACAAATACAGGATTATTCTGGCCCCGTGCTCTTGTGACATTGGCCAAATGAATGCAAAATAATTCTAAGCACTCACTGCCATCTATTTTGTAAATGATCAGAGTGATTAAAGTGCACACATTTGTTTAGTTATTTGTCTATTAGTTATTATTTTCAAGAGTCTCATTAATTTTATTTTTGTTTTTTAAGGGTCTTTGCTAAACCTTGCTAAACACCCATCATCAACTGTGCAGATTCTTGGAGCTGAAAAAGCATTGTTCAGGTGGGCAAAACACTTGCAGACATTGTTAATTTAGGTGGCTGGAGTGGTGGGCTGCTGTTGGAAAGACAGTGCATGCGGTTCTTAGTAATGTTTTGTATGTTTCATTTACTTTCAACAGGGCTCTTAAGACAAAGCATGACACACCAAAATATGGTCTAATATATCATGCATCATTGGTTGGCCAGACAAACCCAAAGAACAAGGGAAAGGTTTGTGAGCATTTCCTGTTCAGGGCTAAAAACTTAACTTTTTTTAAGTAGCCAGTTGACTACCCAAGGCAAAAACTTAGTAAGGCAAGTTTTATTAGCTATAAAAAATTATAAATTTTCAACATGTAATCTGTGTTCTGTGTCACTCTGCACCTGTAGCTAAGTAGGCAAGAATGAATTCATTTGTTTCCAAATTTGTTTGACCAGGAAAGCAGATAAGCTTCCTTTATTTATCCCACTGTTTATCACTTTTTTAGAATCAAGTCAGCTGCAATAGTTTCACATCCAAGTTCTAAAAATCTGGTAGGCAGCTTTCATTTTTTGAATGCATTGGCCACTTACAGGTGGCAAGTTCAAGCTCTTGCTAGTTTTTCTATCCTTAGAGACTTTATTCAAAAGAAGAAACTAATGCCTCTTACTAATTTGCTAAAGTATTCTTTTCAGTGAAGCAAAGATTGCTTTATTCTAAAGGTAAATGTATCGTTTTCGTTTTGCTTCAGATCTCTCGTATGTTGGCAGCAAAAGCATCCCTGGCTGCTCGTGTTGATGCCCTTGGTGAGGATGTAGGAACTGACATGGCCGTGGAAAATAAGGCTAAGCTGGAGTCAAGACTCAAGATGTTTGAAGATGATCAGGTAAACCAAACCTCAAAGACTGGTTTTCAATGACTATTCTGAGACATTTGAAATTCCAGAATAATTTTGAACACTGCAGGGAATGGATATAACATTGTCAGTATAGAGAGGTTGGCTTCCTGATTTATTGACCACACCAGAAAAAGTGGTGACTGTATACTTTAGCAAAATGATTGGCAGGGCCTACTACCGCTTAAAGAGGCTAAGAGAAGAACATAGTTGGCAAAACTCCAGCACAGTGACTGTAAATGTTAAAGTTGAAAAACTTGTCTTTTTCTTGCACTAGGAAATGTAGGTTAGTATCCCGGGGTGGGGGTTCTCCCATATATTGCCTGTACAGGTATGTGCCACTGGAAAGGGTAAAGTTTTCAATACATTTCTCTTGGGCAGGGTCTAGTATCAAAGAAATTTGGTCTAGAATAGGGTCACTCGTGTTTAATGGGATTGCTAAGCAGGTATAAAATTTATATTGAGTTTTAACTTTATAGATGTTTTTACTTTTCTATGACACATAGTGTAAACAAATCCTATAATATTGGGGTTTAAAAGGGGTACTCTGGTATAGGGTCACAAGTTAGCAGAATTTACTCTAGTAAAGGGTAGGACTTTCACAAACCCAACAGCACACCCCCACCCAAACTATATTGGAGTACCCAACTTCCCCCAGGGTTAGTATACAGGTTGCTATTGGTCAATAGAGGTCACTGCATAAATATTTATCTGTCTTTCAGCTACAAAATTAAGCAAGTAACAGAAAAGTTTCAAAACTGTAAATTAGTAGCTAAGATAGATAAAAATGTTCTGTAAAAGACTCTGGCTTTAACTTCGAATATGTATTGGGCAGTGGAAGAAAGCTAAATAACCAGAGATAATCTTTATCTAATTCCAGATGAGAAGAATTAGTGGCACTGGGAAGATGAAAGCACGAGCTGACAAGTATGAAAACAAAAGGTAATCACTCTGGACACAAAATGCTTGTCAATCTGGGCCCAGTTGCACGAAGCCTGGATAAGCTATCTGCCTGATTAGTGCTTTCTACTCTTAGCAGTAAAAATGTATTGAAAGTTGTTTGACACCATTTAAATAACTTTAGGAGTCTTCCACTCACTTAATAACAAGGGATAAAGAAAAGAACAAAGAGTCAAGCAATCTTTGAATAGTCAGTGACAACAAAAAGCTTTTATCCAGTGGATAGCTTATCCAGATTTCGTGCAACCAGGTCCTGAACTGGTGAAATCTAATAATATCTACCAGAATTGTGTTTAACTTTTAACCATTGATGCAACTCTGTTGAAGTGTTTTGTTGTTGTTGTTTTCATGGTTCCAGTCAAGTGAAATCTTACAATTCAGCTGCTGATTCCACAATCGACAAACCATCAAAGAAACGCAAACATGAGGATGATGAAGTGAAGAAGTCAAAAAAGAAAAAGGATGAAGAAGAAGAAGCAGAGGAGAATGGAGATGTGTCAGAAAATGGTAGGTTGAAGTAGCTCACTCCTTTTGCTGTTAATGACCAGTACACTTACATAGTATATAAGACAAGAGATGATTGAATTTCTTCTAATTCATTGCTTCCTTTAGCTTCCTTTTAGGAATTCGATGGATTTGATGCAAGTTCATTCACTTTCTATGATTCTTTTGGAACCTCATGGTTATTTTCCATTGACATTTAAACATGATACAATGCTTTTTTAAAAAAAACACAACCTGCTCTTAAATTTCTATTATTTTTGATGATTTTTCATCCATCGAAAGCTGAAGAGGAGAGGAGGTATGAACTAGCAAATAAGTCTTGCACTCACAAAGTCTAGTAGTTATACAAGCCTAAGTTTTAGATAGCATACAATGTGAAAAAGAACTTTCTTTTAATTATTGAATTTCCTTAAAGTTTAACAGGTAAGTATAATTTATTTTGAAACCTGAAAAATTAACTGCTGGCTGTGCAAAGAAGCAATCAAAAGAAAATAATTTGAAGAAGAGAATGCTGGAAATATAAAAGAATTCAATGTAGATTAATTATTTTTTGAATTTTTTGTTTTTTCAATTTGTTCCCTGTTCTTCAGATGAGGAAGCTTCAGCAAAAAAGATGAAAAAGAAAAAGAAGAAGGTAAAGAAAGAAAAGAGGAAAACAGAAGATTCAGATGAACCACAGGAAGAAACTATAGTGGTAGGCATTAAGTTCTTGTGTACAGTATTTACAACCCTCACTTAAGCACGTGTTGGCTGCTCTTTAGTTTCCAGTCCGTATGTGTTGGAACTAGAAAATTTCTCAAACTGTGACACATCATCTATAAACTACTGTAAAATGCTCTAATAGTTTAATACTCTAAATTGTTTAAATCTTGAAGCTCTAGAAGGGGAGGCTTGTAAGAGCATTTAGGGTACAACTGTTTTGAACACATAGAGTGTAAAAGGCCTGATTACCTTCAGCAACTGCATAGAAGTCTAAAGAAACTAGAGCAGTTTTATTCAGTAAGACTGACTTCTCAAAATGATTTTTGTAAAAATGTGAATTTGAACTAAAGCAAACTTGTTCTGGTGCTGTTGTTCATTGTTTTTAAAATGCAATGTGAGTAGATTTATATATTGCAATTTCATATGATAATTATTGACCTGTGAAGATACAATATCTAGGTTAACCTTATTTCTCCTTTGGTTTGTAGTCTCCAGACGAAAGTGGAGAGGGAGAGAAGAAAAAGAAAAAGAAAAAGAAGAAGAAAACAAATGAAGATGAATAAAGTGTATAAAAAATATAACATTGTGCACCGATGAATTAATGTGTGGCAGTGTTTGTTCGATAGAGCCATAAAAGTTTTTCTTATTCTATCCATTTGTAAACTAAATAGTTTTGTAGCGGATTTATCTTGAATCAAATGTCTATTGACTTCAATTATTGATGAAGAAAAACAGCCCTTTGAATGGAATTTCTTGAGTACAGGCTTTGTTCGTAGATAAACCACTTTGGGAACAGTGTTTGAGAGTCTTAGAGTTGTAACTAGTAAACCAAATCTCTTTGCACATTCTTTATTTTATAGTTTTTAATGAAAATCATCTCATAAAAAATCCAAATAAAAACACTCAAGCTGGTTGTTTTATTTTGCTTTGTGGATTCCATTTATTTGTTGAACCCTAAGAAAATTTTGTGTAGTTCTTCATAAAAAGATTATTGAGCAAGTTCCTTCCCACACTAGGTAATGGTATTTGAGTGACATGGGAACAGGTCGACTGTTGTTTGATTGGTCATTTGAAACAAAGATTTCTTTGTTTAAGATCCCAAATGTGTTTAGATTGGAAAGAGTTTGTTTGAACAACATTACGCTCACCTGACATCTGCTTATTGGCAAGCATTGGAAGAAGGTGCAGCTTAATTTGATTTGCAATCTCTGTGAAAAGTTCTTATAGTGCAACCCCCATTTAAGAAACCTTGTTATAAGTACCCATTATAATAAAACCCTGATATAATGAACCCTTATATAATGTAAACCTATTTTTAGGTCCCAAGCCAAATTTACCCCAATAGTTAAACAAATTTCACAAAACAAGTACAAGTATTTTGACTCACTAACTGGAAATTTTACTGCTGCAAGTTAATGTATGTTTTACAAATACATGTCATTGTTTTTTTGCAAATTCTCTAAACCCGGCATAAAGCTTTTTGTGTTTTTTTGGTAACAAGTTCATTATATCGGGGCTTTGTTATGATTGTCTGGTCCCATAGCACTTTGTAATATAGGGGTTGCTTTGTCTTAATATTTTAATAATTATTATATACCACATTACAAACAAAAGAAACCCATTCATCTCCAAACATCTCAAAATAATTTAAAGTAATTTTATGCTTTACCACTGCCCCCACCCTGGAAGAAAATATTGTGTGAGTGCACACTTTTATAGCCAGATAAAATTACTGGAACTATTTCTCGATAAGTTGACCTCACAAACCACATGAACAGGATCTTCCTGGAAATATATCAAGCGGAGATACCAGAGCGATAGAAAGCTTATCACAACACAAGCAAGTTTGTGGTAGTTTATTATTACTATTTTATTTGACATTTTTGCCAGGTTGAATTTCAGTAAAACTTCAATGACCAAATGCTGCAAACACTGGCAAGCTAAATATTAGGAGCAGCTAATTCTTGATTTATTTTGCATGATTCTTTCCTATAAAAAATAAATAAAGATGCAAAAAACCCCTAATTCTTGTCACAGACTGAATAAATGAGTTTAAAATGAGGTATGGAAAATATTTCATTGTCAATAAACTTATCTGTACAACTCCTCAATTGCTTCCTAAGTAATAAATTAACATAGTAAACAATCTTTAAAGGGTTCATCAATTCTAAAATAATAGTTGGTCACTTTTGTCTCTGTGTCATTATGTTTCAGCACACAAGCTATAAAATATTTGTATCTTTAGAACCATGAGCAGGGGATCCACACAGTGTTAATAACATGAAATGCAGTTTCTAAGATCTAAAAATAAGACTGCCCTAAGTAACCCATGTTGTTGTTTTTTCCTCTTCTGGAATAATATACCAGTTTGGTGACTGAACATCAGTGCGGAGCCAATTGAAATCTTTCACCAATGACCAATTATTTTCTTTCCCTCTAATTCCTGCAACTTCGAAGTGTTCGGTCAGCTCTTCATAATCCCAGTTATATGCTGCAAATCCGACTCTTGAGCAGTCTTCAACAATAGCATTACTGGTTACGTGCAGGTAAAAACTGGTGTCATGTGTTGTATGAACCCGTAACTGCTGACAAGCCAACACAAAAATGGAGTTCTTGCAATTGTCAACAAATACTGAAGATGATACAGGGCCACAGAAAACCTTGCAGTTCTGTAGTTTGTTAACGTGCAGCGTGAGCAGTGCCCCATAAAGTTTTACAGTGCAGTCTGTTAGATCAGTTAAATTGACATCTTTGCCAGTAGTTTCTCTTGAGGTCATAATCACTGTTTTATTTTTGAGATGTTTAAAGCCACAAACATGATTCTCAGTTTCCTTGATTTGCTGAAGCTCTTCATGGTTCCTTTTCTCTGTTACCTAAATAAAGAAAGAATGTACCCATTAGACTGCAAGTAAGTTAGTATTTTTGTGTAAAAATATACAAATTTAAATCTTTTTAGAATGAGAAACATTGACACTTCTACCGACAACGAAGAGCTACAGATGCATCTGAAGAAAAGCCGTGGATTCGTGTTTTGGATTATATATTAACGAAGCTCCTCTAACAAACATGAAACAACGAAATAAGCAGTTTGTTCGGTTACCTTCATAGGTGCGTCCGTTTGGTCAGGACTTGCAAGCGCGGTAACCGCCTTCTTGGTTTTACGAGAACTGAAGGCAAACTTTTTTTTCGGGATGTACGCATTTCGCTTTTCATTTACAGTTTGCAGTAAAACATCGATGGCAGTTTGGGCAGACTTTATAGCATGTGAAGGCAGAAACAAAGAAGAATCTGCTAAAAATTTCTGAAGCTGATGACATTTATCAATCAAACTGTCGAAGTGATCGGTCAGTTTTGCTTTGTTCCCGATGTATTTTCCTAAAGTTTCCTCTTTTAACATATCTTCAATTTTATCCCTTTCAGCCTTGAAGGCCGAACTAAAGTAATCGCTGTTTTCATTTGGTCGGGCATCAGTTTCCTTATCGGTCTTTTTTTGCTCGAGTTTTTCCAATCTTTCTTGTCTTCGTCGTTCTAACCTTTCTCTAACGTCCGCCATTTTTTTTGCGTTCGCAGGCTTGGCTACCAAGCTATCTCCCGGCATCCTTTTCGACACCTTTCCATGTTTTAAAACGCCATTTTCATCCATTCTCAACGTGGATTAGCGAGAATGATTCTGTTCTTCTCTGCATTATGTTATAGCTAGAACTAGCACAGACTTAATAATGAATCCCTATCAGTATCAACAAGCACAAATTGCCCAGCAACAAATACTACAAGGTTACTCGCAACCACAAGTTTTTCAGTATAATTACGGACACGGACAAGTAACAGCTGAACAACAAGCGTCCGCTGCTTTTGCCTATGGACAACAGGTCGCAGGAAATCCTGCGGCTTTTCAAGCACAAGCAGTTCCACAGCAAGCCGCTCAAGTTGCTTATTTACAGCATGGAGCTTTGGCTCGAGCCCAAGTGACTCCACAAATATACCAACAAAATCAACAGCTGCAAGCGTATGTTGCTGCGGTTCAGCCCCAGACAAGTCAGCCAGTCGCCCTGGCGCAAGATCAAACTGCTTTGCAGCAGCAAGTTATTGTTGCTACCCAGATACAGCAACAACAGCAGTTACTTCAGCAACAACAACAGCAATCGCAACCCCCCCTGCCAGTTGAAACACCAAATGCACAACCACCACTTCCTTCTGAGCCAACCTCAGTACCACCTCCAACATCTGGTGCATCCGGCAGCTCATCCAGTAAACTTCAACAACTGTTAGAGCAGCAGAAACAGTATCAGGAGCAACTTTCTCAGTGGCAGCAGCAGTACACCCAGTGGCAGTTGCAGCACCAGAATCATCCTGATCAAAAGCAGTTTCAGGAATGGCAGCAGAAAATGCAGCATTGGAGAGTTCAACAGGAGCAACTGCTAGAAAAACAGCAAAAACTGATAAATGATCAAATTGTGGCCGAAGCTCAAGCTAAGACAGGACAGCAGCATTTGACACCACAACAGCAACAACAAGTTCAGCAACTATTAGAGCAACAGAAAGCTCTACAGCAACAGCAGTTGTTGCAGCAGCAGAAACAACAACAAGCCCAGTCACATCAGCAACAACAGCCCCAGTCACATCAACAGCAGCCCCAGTCGCATCAACAACAATCACCTTCTTCCCATCAGCAACAGCAACCACAGCCTCCTTCGCATCAGCAACAACAGATGCATGCATATCAACAACAAGAGCATCAGAGAACTTTACAAAACCAACAACATTTGCAAAGACCTAGTGCACCAAATCTTCATCATTCTCAACCGCAAACCACAGCTCACTCCCATCAGCATCATCAATATCTGCCAACACATCAAAATCAGCAAAATTTGCAGTCACCGATTTTAAAATCAAATGAACGAAGAGAAAATGATGAGAAGCTACCACAATGGCTTCAGCATGAGCAAGGGTTGCAAAAGGCAGACAGGAGCCAATCTGGATGGAACAAAAACCAATATAATCAGCACCAGCAAGATTCCAGTCAGAGGTGGTCAAACCAACCTAACCAAGGTCAAGGACAAAATAAGTACCAACAGGACCTATTTAAGCAAAGAAATCTAGAGAATCAGACTTTGCAACAGCAAGAAAAGCCAAAATGGCTTCAAGGAAAAGGTGCAAACCAGCAAGAAGGGCAAAGTAATGACCCACAAGAGAAACAGCTCCCCAAATGGTTACAGGATGGCCAGAAGGGACAAGCTTCACATCCATCAAGTCAACAGTCTGCTCAACAGCAACCACAACAAATCCCAAAATGGCTACAGAGTAAGAATACTGAAAATCAACAGCAACAGAAACCGAGATGGTTGCAAGGCAACGTTGGACACCATCAGAAAGACGAGCTCAGGGAAGAATCTTCTGCACAGTTAACTCAGCCAAAGCCGAAGTGGATGCAGGGTTTGGCTGGAGATAATGGTGGTCAGAAAACAGAGGCACAACAATTACCAAAATGGCTTCAAAAGAAACCTGACCAAAATCAAGTCAGTAAAAGTTGGACTGACTCAGATCAATCTGAGAGACAGCAGCAGCCAATATGGATGCAGGGTTTGCAATCAACACAACAGCAAAACAATTCACAAACAGCTTGTGAATCACAAACCCAGACTAAAAATGAGTTACCAAAATGGTTACAGCAGGGTGTTAAAAAGGAGGACACTAAATCTACTCAGTCACTTCCAAAATGGCTACAAGGCTTATCAAATAACCAACCAGGTATAGTGTTATAACTACTATACATCTATACATCATAAATTAAAATTTTACATTGACAAATGAAATGCAATTGTACTAGTTACAAAATACAATGAATTACCAAAAAAAATATTGTTAAAAGTTTATATTTATGAGATGAAGGCAGTTGGAGTTTGATTCAATGGAAAAATTTGTAAACACATCCTTTTTGTTCAAAAATCTTTCCTATGCTCTTCTATTTGATTGTTCTTTCTGCAATAAAATTGTACTTCAGAGGTGACATGCTTTGATTAATCAAGGTACTATAAAATTAGGAAAATAAGTTTTTCTTTTCTATATTTACACCCATAAGTTAAATACTTTTAAAGTTTATCTAAATAAGGTTCTCATCCACTGGTAACTCAGGTGTAAAGTTCTGTTACTTTGGAACATGATAAAAAATATCTATTCAATCTTTCTTCCCAGAGGTATTAGACCTTCATTTTGAGTATTTTTCCCAGAATTTCTTTGTGATGTCACAATGTAAAGTAAAGTACTAATTTTAGAAAAGGCCATTGTTAGCTCAAAAAGTATCTTTACTTCATATTTATTTAAAATGTTTTTGCCTATATCACAACAATTAATTTTGTTTTGTTTTTGTCAATCTCCAGCCACAAGTACTGTATCACCAGCTATAAGGTAAGCTAAAATGATAGCTTAGTTTATTATTGTGTGTTCAATCCCTCCCTGTTTTTGTTGTTGGACTAGTAGCGTAACAAGTTTGATATAATCATTTGGATGTCAAGGGTAGGGTGGTGGTCAGGAAAGGAAGTTTGACTTTATGTTCTAGATACAGCATACTGTCGTGTGTCCTCCAGCTCATCGTGAACATCCAAAGAAGCATTCAAGGCAGCAGCAACCAGACACCCATTTTCAAACCAGTTTTTTACACCCTTACTACCGACTAACCAGTGATTTTTTTGCTAAATAACTGGGCAGTCAGCCATGCAGATTTTGCCATGATCATATGAATTTGACCAGGAAAGTGAGATTGATCTCTTGGCTTTTAAATCATGTGATATCATGCATAAATCTAATTCGTGAGCTTAAAAAGTTTTCACAGCTTTGGTACTAAAATAGGCATTTCGCCTTTGAACACCGGCTCAAATTAATTTGGAGACGATCAAATTAATTTGGAGAAAAATTGGTTTGCCCGAAAGGGCAAACTTTGCTCGTCTTTTAACCAATCAGCGTTCGTTG
>JAOBAT010106934.1:0-15094 GCA_026413305.1 Hydrozoanthus tunicans
ACGCCTCATCGTAGAAAGGAACTGGGGGGGGGGGTGTCAGCGGGGGGTGTCAGCGGCGGTGGGATGCAGAAAGGTGCAAATTGTGATTTGTTAAACTATTGATATGATTGGCTAAGCTTTAAAAACTGGCCGTATCTTCAAAAGGTAGCTAATTCATTTCTTTCCAGTTCAATCATTCAATCCTGCTTAGTTTAAACGTTTCTATTTTAAATTCCAGGAAAACTTCATGTCGGAAACATTGAAAGTTGAAATGTTTTCTTTGCTTTTGTTTTTGAGTTCTACGATTGAATCATTGTAGAACAAAAGAAGCATTGCTTTGAAATAGAGTTTCGCTGCTTAAATTTACTTCAAAACTATGTTGTACACAGGTTGATGTATTCTCAGAATGAAAATTTAAACATCCTGGCGCGGGAAAAGCGAAAAAATAGGAGGTTGCCCAGTTCTTGCACGGACAATTACTTAATGTCTACCAAACATTAGTAATCAACAGTAAGAATACAAAAGTCACTCGAGCTGTTAGATATCGTCCTTACCAGCAAAGATATATTCATTACACATCTTTATTGGGCTTTATTTTGACTTCTGTTCTAATTTCAGCCTCCAGCTATAGATATTGGTGTTACAACTCCAACGTAAGGATCAATTGCCCTCTGTCGAAAGTCATCATATTCCACTACAAAGCGTGGAAATATTATCGCTATGCTTCATATTGTCGAAATGGATACACTTACTCTTGCTACGGCAGTACGACACAGTTACATGACTTATGCGCGGGGAAACATTCATGTTCTTTCAAAGTCACCTTTGGAGTACTAGGATACGTGTCTTGCGGGTCATCAAAGCCTTACCTCCAAACTCGCACTAGCTGTGTTACACGTAAGTTACTACGTCAAAGGACGACCGAATAGCAAAGTTTTTGTAAATTGCCTAATTATGCTGACAGTCATTGTGCTATTATTGAATGTTACCCCCAAAGCCTGTCTCCAGGAGCCTTAATCTTAGTCTTATCATGAACGTACAAAACCAAATCATTTCTTCGATGCAAAGCTTGTGTAAGTTGTCAACGATCCGAGATCTTTTGAAAAATATTTTTAAAACCAAACTTAAACACTTTGAGGTTTTTCGTCTGTGTTCTATTTCAGTTTTAAAAGATTTTAGTTTTTTTCCTCTGCACTCGGTTCTGTTGGCTGATCGAGTGTCTTTGTATTTTCAATTCATCAACTTTCTACCAGTCATACATATCTGCACAAAGTAAAAAAAAAGCGCCTGAAAAATCACAAAGATCGCTTAAAATCTGGGGCTTACTCGTTCGTCACCTATTATTGCCAGTGCGAAACTGGCAACAAAAGGGCAGAAATTAGATATCCTGTTTAGGACAACATTATCTCAAATGTAGTCAGCCGAAAGATAAAAGGTACTCTGTTTAGGATGGAAATGCCTTAACTTACACACCCTGTTCAGGACGGGAAGCTCAAACACCACGCCTTGTCCAGCGGCACGTCCCTGTACAATCAACATAAGGGAGTATCCTCCCTCTCCATCCCCCCGGGCACAAAGTTTCTCAATGTTGTACCCTTCCTGTATCCTACAAGACAGGTGTTGGGGAAACTGCTGGTCTTTGTGATTCAATCAGGCGATTAGTGGAGATATCCAGATCAATAATACAGCAAGCTAGCTAATTGAAACATAGTTTCATAAACAGGGTTTATATTAACAAGCAGAACTAGTACTGTCTTTCTATCTTGTTTACAAGGAACGTCTCTGTGGTGTTCTTCAACAATGCAATGTTAAATTTTGCTTTTGTTCAGAAAGGTTTTGCAACAGTTCTTTAAGGGCCCCTCGGCCGTACAACATCCTTTGCCTCAATTGAAACTTTTGTCTATATCAGTTACTCATGATCAGTAACTCAAAATTGATAATTCTGTCCACTAACACCAAGAATTTATTTTGATCATTATCACTGTATGAATTTCTCGCGGGCCGTCATTTTGAAGTGTAACGTGTTACAGTTGCAGTCCAGTCTTCACTCAATAAATACAGTACCTTTGAACGAGAGGAGGTCTGGCACTGTAATCGTAACACGTCGCATTCAAAATGGCGTTGCGCGGAAAATTTAAACCGTGGAAATGAAAAAAAAGAACTCGGCGTAAATAAAACACGCATAGAACACAGTATCAACTTTTAGTTGCTGTTACGACACATAAACTTGACAAAAGTTTTGTTAGAAAACCAACAATGTTGTACAGTCAAGATTCCCTTTAACAAGCCAACTTCGAGTTAGTGTTAAAGTTTGAAGTCATTCTTTGTAAAAATTGTATTCTACATAGGTTTTGTTTTTAGCCAATTGTGAGAAATTGAAGGTTGTATTAGGAAAGCTCATTCCAGGGAGATGCGTGGCATCATATAACATGATATGGTGTAAGTGAGTTATAGGATAACAAATCACAAAAAAATCTTGATATGGCAGTGTAAATACAGTTCTCTTCTTTGTTGGTTATTAGTATTGTCTTTGAATTCTGGGTTTTCAGCCAACTCTGGAATGTCTCCTTGGACATCATGGGGTCAATGCACGAGTCAAGGTTGCGGCGCGGGAGTGAATCCGACAAGGCTCCACGAATGTACTAACCCTCCCACATCTACTTCTGGGGGGCACTGTCCTTACTCTTCAAAAGTTGAGGAGCGTTCATGCCCTATCAGCAGCTGTCCAGGTAACAAGAGGAAAATTGTACCTTTGAACAATATTTCAAGATAGCGGAACTTCTTTGTTAACCAGGCCAAAGTGGAGCTTTGCTAGTTTCAACAGTTTTAAGTGAACGCCGAACATAAGGTTTGCGCTAAGGGACCCTGAGCGTGTGTACTCTTTCAAACAAAATGTTGAATTAGTTGTTACTTTATTATTGACGTTTTCTTGATCAGCCGAGGAACAGTTGTAGCCTTAAACATTTTCTTTACGTTCAACTAAAGAGATCTGGAGTTGAAAAGACAAATATCAAACTTTATCCTCATTTCACGGTTTCTTATTATTTAGATTTAGATTTACAGAACGTATAGTTACACACTAACAAATAAATGGAGTTTTGATTATATGAGTATTTGGGAAATGTTTAGTGTGATAGGACACGATGGCGGAAGCGTATTAAATCCTCACGCGCAATCGAGCGCGAAAAAGTTAGCTATTAGTGTCTTAATCAACCAATTAGTTTTCAAGTAAGACTCCAGTAACTGGCTTGCAAGTACTAGCCAGTTTAAGAGTAGCATTCGAAAAGATAAGCGCGGGCTTCTACTGCTGACCGGAGTCGTGCAATGGTCTAAAAACCACAGGAATATTCCTGTACAACGCGTTGTAAAGGTTTGTTTTTCATTGGCATGAAAATGCCTGTTTTAGTGGTTTTGTTCCTGATTATTTCATGCACACTCTTAGGAACTGGACAGAATAAGTATTATACATTTTAACCTTGTGCTGATTTTGATTATCAGAAAACTACAACGTTGTGTGCGAGAACGATGAAAAATCCTTGGTGTGCTCCGCCGGATCCATCATCCACATTAAAACGGCCAGCTTTCTTCGAGGAAGACTCAATGTTTGCGCCCAAACAAACAAAAACTTAACATTATGTTTAAGTAACGACATAAACTGGACGGAACAGTTGCAACAAGTTTGCCAAGGACGTGAATCTTGCACGGTAAATGCATCCGCAGGATCTTTTAAAGAGCCGTGCCCAGGCGTAAGCAAGTACTTTTCTGTGAACCACACTTGCAAGCCAAGTAAGTTTCCAAGAAATTCCAACCTCGTACCCAGGATTTTTATCGGTGGAAGATGAAAGAGCCTTGGTAAAAGGTTGAGAAATTCCCTCCAGATTTTAGTTTTTACTTTGAACACACAAACTTATAATGATGGTTGCAGTTTGACACTTACAAGTCAAGCAGGTTCTCAAGAACTAACCGCGCAACCCTGATGCACCAAGAATCATGGGTACGAGGTTGAGTAAGCTCTTAGAGTTTTGAGTTTTTTGCTTTGATTACACAAACTCAAAGTGATGAATGCAGCTAAAATCCTACCAGCCGAGTTAGTTTCCAAGTGATCTCCAACCTCGTGTGGGGTTGAAAAGTTTCCTCACGTTTTTCAAAGTTTTACTTGACTTGCCATTGAGCTTGGGCCATAAAAGAAAGTAAATTCGAACCTATTACAAGTATTATACTCTTGAAACCAGTCAAATTAGATTCGCTGTTTTTAAATGTGCCTTCCACCCGACGTAGTAATAGCTCGGTTTAATGCTATTAAAGCCAATAGACTTGGAAATTTAGTAAACTTAGCTAGTAAATAATATATACCGTAGTTTCCGGACTATAACTTGCGGGTTGTCATAAAAACGGATAAAAACAGGGACTTTTGTTCTCTAGATAGAATTATATAGCTATATACCAAAAGATATAGCAGGGAAATTTCTATTTCTTCACGGTTTATGGGAAAAAGGTATATTTTAAACACAGGGACGCCAGGGACTTTTAGTTTTCTAGATAGGGGTATTCTTGTGAGCTCGTGTACAAAGTTTACCTACTTGAGGTTGTTTTTTATTTCTAGTCCACAAACTGCGATTGTGTAAAGGTCAAACGACAATGATAAACAGCAGTGAAAACACTCCTTCCACGCGGCTCATCGTGTTTCACGACAGTTGCTTTGGATGCAGCAATAAGCCATGTGACGATACGGACAGCCATTCCAACTCTGATTGTCAAACCAACATAGAGTCTTTAGAGGATCTACGCAGAAAGTTTAAAAATGATGCTCAGGCAAAAATATCGTATGAGGGAAATAAGTACCTTTCGACAATGGGTCTTGGCTGTAGCAGCTCCAAGATTTACCGACGAGTAAGCTTTACGATTCAAACCCGTAAGTAGCGTTCAGCTGAAATATTTAGCCGTGGCTTGTTATGTTGGCGACTTTCACTAACTTTTTAATAATTTCACGACTCCTCAAAAGTATAACCAAGCTTCTACACGAAACCAAAGTGAAGGTTGTCCTGGCACAGTGAGAGAAGTGGAAATGATTATCATAAGAAAAAAACTTATTAGGGTATAAAATTATTTTCACGCCCCTAATTGTGCCAGGAAAACCTTTGCCTCGTGCTCATGTAGAAGCTTAGTTGCCTTTCAGGAACCGTGAAATGGATATTATTTCTCTGTTAGTTGTAAAAGTTTATTCTGGCTCATCTTTTGCATTCAACTATTATCCTTGCTATCAATTATCAATCTGTAATTTGCTGAAGAAGGTGCTGCACTTCGAAAACGTTTTCATCACTAGTGCCCGGGCCGTAAGGCCAGCACGAGGTTTAAAAAGGCTATAGGAATTAACGCCATTTTGAATTCTATTGAGATTTTGGCGTTGTTGAAGAAAAGTATTGAGAAATTGTTTTAAATACATAGATGCAAAGGGCGATTTCAGAGAACTGATTTAAAGCTGAGTAAGGATGTTTTTTTTTTTATTCGAAATTCCACATCCTTAAGGCCGAAAAGAGAACTTTACTCAACAAAAGATCAGAATCAGTTACGAAATTCTGACATTAGAACAAATTCTACGCGTCCGACCAGTTACAAGTCCCGTACGGATGAACTAATCGATCAATATTTTAGCATTTTGTTCTGATGATCGCTTCAAGCGTTATTTATATTATTGTTATTATTATATATTGTTGCTATTATCATCTCTGTTTTTAAAGTTATTATCCTTATCATAATCCTTGTCATCGTTCATTGTCTTTGTCATTGTCATCGTTATTGTCATTTCCATTGTCATTGTTGTATTTTATTTAGTCGGGCAGGCTAGCTGTGACCGACAAACAAAACCTACAGATATATATTTACACATCTAAAACTATATATCTAATTTGTTTACATTCATCAAAGAATCAGTGTCCATTACTGTTCACTTTTGTCCATCAAAAAAAAATAGTATAAAATTCTTAAAGTATTAAAAGATATAAAAAATGTTTATATTTAAGTAATTAGCTGATAAGACTTTTTATAAAAATATTATAGAACTTGATTAATATTATATGTTTTTGTAAGGATTTATTTGTTGAAACGAACTATTATGAAAGTACTTTAAATGATCTGGCAATGTTCAGTGTACTTGATATTACTGCCTTTTGCATGTTAGTAAGGTCTTGTCAGCTTTTGTCTTGCCGAGAAGTAGTGTAACATTCTCTCTCGTTTCTGACAAATATCCTCCTAAAACGTCTATAATGATGTTATATTGCTTGATGGTGTAGCTTTGTGCTATTGTTTGAGTTCCCATCTTAAGTGTGCATATTTGGTGGTCTTTTCTTGATTCGTCTGCTTCCTGTTTTCTATCCAGGGGCAATCTCTGTGATGTTTGCTGTTTCTGTCTCCTTTTCAACTATATATCCTGACATCTAATCGGTTGGCTCTTACTTCAGTATTTTCTGCAAACACTGGTACATGCCAGAATGCGCTTGCTTTGGTGGTGTGGTCCTCAGGTTTCGGTGTTGTGGGTGAATACCATGGTGGGACCCTTTCGATAAGATCAAGTTCATCAAGAAGCTCAAAAAGTAAAATTCGAAGAGCTCCATTATGCCTTGCTACATACTTGGCTTGTGCAAGCGCACTACATCCAGCGATTACATGTGCTACACTTTCTGGGCATTCGTGGCATATACGGCACATCGCGCATCGCTTGTGGTGTCTGTTCGTGTCTTTTTCTGGTTGTACAACTTTGTTGGTACTAGTCGTTGGTACAGCTCAAATAGCCCTGGTATGGTATTTGTGGGGGCTAGCTATAGTCGCCATCTGTATAAACAGCTAAAGCAATCCACGAGATATGTATCTATCGACCGGGTCTGTATTAACTTTCCTTGCTACCTTTGGTCTTTGATTGTATCCATCCGCTTGGCATTCATACTGTTTTGTATGCAACGATTCTGGTGTTCCAACTTTTACACAGTCTTTCTACTGTCCGACATATCCACCCAGCAAACTTATGCAGAGACATATCCTGCAGCCACTCATGATTAACAGAATCAAATGCCTTGCGTACGTCTATCCAGGCCATACTCAGGTTCTTGTGGGCTATATGACTGTCTTGACACACCATTCTGTCAATCAGCAAGTTGTCTGTTGTTCTGCTACATTTTGATTTAGCTCCTCTTTGTTCTGTCTCCATTAGTCGGTGTCTGTCAAGGTGTTGGTTAATGGGCTTCAAGAGGCACGATGTAAACCACTTGTATAGCGTATTTAGGCATGTGAATGGTCTTTGGTTCTCGCTGATAAATTCGCCTGGTTTAGATATCAAAGTTGTCTTTCCTCCTGTGAACCAATGTGGGTAGCTCTCTTCTCCGTTGCCGATGGCAGGAAAACATGTCGCTATACCTTGATGCAGACAGGTTACCTTCTTCCACCAGAAGTAGGTAAGACGGTCTGGTCCTGGAGCGCTCCAGTTACGTTTTTGTTTGATTACTTTAGTGCTTGCTTCAGTGCTAAGTTCGAAAGAGTCCGCTGGGGGGGACTGGCAGTAGCTTGTCAAATCCTCTTTTAACCTCATTTAGCCATGATACTCTAGTGGTACTTATGTCCCTACTTGTCTGTTCCCACAGTGATTTCCAGTATGAACTCGCCTCATCGATGTTTTCAAACATTTGCCCCTCACTTTCTTCCGTATTGCATTGTGGGGTTTTGTAATTTGGTCTTGTGTTATCCTTTTCCTCTTTAATCATTTCATTGAAGCTTGAATAAACACTTCCGGGGTCGGCTTGGAATAGACCATTCTAGACTTTAGATTCTTCTTGCTTTTGTTTCCTGTAGTGGGATCGTTTTAATTTCCTTAGATCAGATTTCTTCTCCATATATGTGACAAGTGTAATAGCGGACACTTTACCGCATTCATTTTCAAGCATCGCTCTGTTTTTCTTTCCTTTTTTTGAGATTTTTTTGTTTGCTTTGATTCGTTCAAGTTCCGCTTATTATTATTATTATTATTATAATTATTATTATTATAATTATTATCATTATCATCAGCATTATCATTATTATTATTATTATTATTATTATTATTATTATTATTAGTAGTAGTAGTAGTAGTAGTAGTAGTAGTAGTAGTAGTAGTAGTAGTAGTAGTAGTAGTAGTAGTAATAGTAGTAGTAGTAGTAGCAGTAGTAGTAGTAGTGGTAGTAGTAGTAAAATTACTCAGATGATCTATAGAGTTTCCGCTGCTCTGATTGGTGGAGGCTGACGCACTGTCCTGGCTATAATCACTTCGCGCTGAGTGATTATAGCCATCATTTGTACAAAACGGCTGCCTCGCATTGTTTTGTTAATGTTTTCGAGGAGGAAATTAAAGCAATGAAAAAAAATGCTGTTTCCAAAAAATACCTAATGTGCAACAGAGTTTGGAAGAATGGTTTTCAAAGATTATACAATATCATTACGACGATTTGCACTAACTAATGAAAGTAGAAAAGTTTTAGATGTCAAATAAGCGCAGCGATTGAGCAAATGACAACAAACACAATTTTGCAAAAACTGATTTTCCTTTACTTGACAGAATGGTAACAACAACAAACCCAATTTACAACAGAATTTGAAAATATGTAGGTGAATGACATGAATCAATGTCTCTCAAAGTTTTGGATTTCCGTTAGGAGAAAAGGGAGAACTATTAATAAAAGAACAAATTTGCTGTCAAATTATGGCAAGCGGCTCTTGATCGCCATCTTAAGTCAACACTGTACATTGAGAAGTTTTCACTTCGATAACCAATTATCTAGTGAGGCGAATAAAACACCGTGTAGCGTCTCGCGTGTGTGGAGACGTGAAGCAAAATGAAGTTCAAATAAACTGACAAATTATATTCAAAGTTCCAAACCAAATCTCACGTTATTACGTGATGCCGTCAACTACAAAACAACGAGCTATGAAAATAAGTAAATAACTGAAAGGCTAACGAGAGTACTTACAACTGCTGAGGGCTTGAAAATCCATAACTACTGACTCGACTGGTATAACTGACTCGACCGGTATAACTTACTGAAACTGACTACAATTTGAAATGTTTTAAATATATGACCGATCGGTTCTGGAAACTAACTGATATACTTCATATAGTTCACACAAATGTCTATTTGTAACATGGCTCTCCTCGTGTACATTTTTGTACACGAAACAAATAATCAGTAATCAAGTAGAAAAATTAATTGTTCGAATTAAGTCTTATCTGGCTCCTCGTTGGGGGATGTGCCCTGGTCCTGATTCCTCTCTTCATCCAGCGGTAGAATCAAGATCAGTTTGTGAATTGGTCTGTCCAAGAACTTGGGTTTGCCATCAGTAGCTTGCACAAGCTGAACTTTGCGAACGAGACCATCTGAGCTTGGGTACACTTTTGTGATCCTTGCAAGGGGCCACTTGTTTCTTGGGATATCTGCATCACAAACAAGGGCAACATCTCCAACTTTGTTGCATCGACTGATATCATTCCACTTTTGTCGCTTATACTGGAGTGCACAGTATTCTCGACGCCATCGCAACCAGAATTGATCTGATAAATACTGCACACGGCGCCATCTTTTCCTTGATTAGAGATCTGGTCTAGTGAAATTACCAGGTGGAGATAACACAACATTAGATTTCATCAGGAGCAAATGGTTAGGTGTGATGGGTTCTGGTGTATCAGGATCACACAGATTCTCTGTAGTCAGGGGAAGACTGTTGACAATGTTCTCGTAAGCAAGTTCCTTCTTCAACATTGTGCTGACATTGACAGAAATGACAGCCGCTGTCAACTTACGATGTGGTGTCGACATTGGCTTGATTGGGGCTACTCTGCTTTAAGCCATGAGAAAGCTGACATTTACCTGACCAGATTCATTGACAAGACGCAGATAAGATACTTGGCCCAATCCTGAATCACTAGTATCAGAGAAGCTATGAATCTCTACTTTCACAGGACTGGCAAAACCAGGAGGCTTGACAAATCTAAGGATCTTCACTCTTTCCAAGAGAAATAATTCTGATCTCCACTTCTGCCAGGGGATATAGATGGAACCTGGTACAGAGTCGTCCTAGTCTACGCCGTCACGAGTTAAATCTTGAAGGATCTGTTTACCGACAAGGATAACTGGGGCCACAATGCCAAGTGGGTCGTATACTGAATTGACAGTTGACAGTATTCAACAACGTGTGCACGGTTTGTCCTTAAGCTGTATGTGAAATCCAAATGTATCAGATTCGATGCACCAAAACGTTCCCAGAGACCTTTGCACTGGAAAGATATCGTGGCGAAGATCAAGATCTTTTAATGACTTGGCACGATCTTCTGCTGGCAAGGTTGCTAACACTTGTTTGCTGTTGGAGGCAAACTTGTGTAGGCGAAGATTACACATGGCACATATAGCTTGACTGGCCTTGATTACTCTTACTGCATCTTGTGGAGTGGCAAATGATTTCAGACCGTCATCAACATAGAACTCTTTCTGAAATAAATCTGCAGTTTCTTCTCCAAGCTCTTGTCGACCAACTTCTACGGTCTCCCTCAACCCAAAGTTTGCCACACCAGGAGACGATACGGCTCCAAACAAATGGACATTTATCCTATACTCGACAATACGACCATGTAGGTTATTTCCTTCAAACCACAGAAAACGTAGATAGTCCCTATATTCTGGATTAACATGGAAACTATGAAACATTTGTTCAATGTCACAGGTAACCCTAATTTCCTCTTTGCGAAAACGAGACAGGACACCTATCAAGGCATTCATCCAATCGGACCCTGGAGTAAGTTTTTATTCAATGGTTCTCTATGGAAAACAGCACTAGCATCAAAAATCACTTCAATTTGATCTGGCTTCTTTGGGTGATAGATTCCAAAATGGGGCAGATACCACACTCTCCCTGGGGCAGTTTGTAATTCCACCCGGGGAATCTGACTTGCATGGCCATGGTCCAAAACTTTCTGCATGAAATGGATGTAATGACAGCAACCTTTTTAAACATTGTTCTCGATTGTTTGGCAGCGAACATTGTCAGTCTTGAAAGGTAGGGGCATTTCCCAATTACCCAGTTCATTCTTATGAATACCTTCACGTAAAATGTCGTTGAAACGCCTATCTTCTATTGACTCAACTTGTTCAGTGCCAGGGATAGAACGGCTATAGTGAAGCTCGCTGTAGTCAAGTTCCATCATGTGTCTTAACTGTTCTGGACTAGTTGTGTCCTTCCTCTGAACCTTTGTAGCAAAAGAACTAGGATTGTCACCTACCTCATTTACTGTAGGGATGTTGACAGAGTCCACAGACCCATCTCTAAGAACGAAAACATGGTTGACTGTTGCTTGATGCTTGACATCCTCTCCCTGCTCGTGACATACTTTGCCAATAATCGTCCAACCAAATTTATACTCTTCTGCCCAGGGCTCATCATCTCCACCGTAGATGACCTGCAGTGGTTGAAATGCGGTAGGAACGTTACGTCCAATGAGCATGCCGATCTCAACATCAGGGCGGTGATGGATGTGACAAGCAATTCCTTGCAAATGTTTCCAAAACTCAGCTACTTTTGGAGTTGCTTAATCCTCACAGCTTACAGGGATCTGGTCACGTGAATATGAATAAGGGATTCTCATCGGTTGATGTCGTCCTTCATCGTCCTGAATTTGAAGACCGTTGACCTTCTTCGCACGAATAGTGTTGTTTCCCACGATGGTACTGACTTCAAGGTTAACTTCCCTACTATCAATCTGCAACTTATCAATGAGAATGTTAGTGATGAACACATCTGTTGATTGGTCATCAAGGACAGCATAAGTTAGAATTCTTATTGTTGGATCGTCTTTACTAAAAACCTGTAGTAAAACAATTCTTGCACACGATCGAGGGGTTGAGCTGGTGTACAGACTTGTACACAAGCAGACTTGGAATCCTTCACTTCTTTGTCTCGAGATGTGTCGTGCAATGAGGTGACATGTTTACGGCCACAAATACTACAGACTGGATTTTTTTCTTTACACTGTTTTGCTATGTGGTCAGCAGATTTCGCACAATTGAAACAAATCTTATTGTTCTTTAAAAACTCTTTTCTTTCATCAAAGCTCAACTTTCTAAACTGTTCACAATCATTCAAAGCATGCGAAGCTTTCTTGTGATAGAAACAATACTGATTAACTGTATATTGTGCTATGTCCTGACTCGGTTTGTCACCCTGTGTGATTTGCTCTACTTCGGGTGCAGACTTTGTTACTAGATTGACTATGGGACTTGTACGGGTACTATGAATGCGCGATTTGTTGTTTTCGGTCGACTTCGGTTTCACAGGAAATGACTCAGCTATTTGTGGAATGTTCATTCTCTCAGTATGATAATGAACCAAATCAACAAACTCTTTATATGAAGGAAAAGCTTCTTTTCCACGATCCATTTGTAATCTCACTACTTTGTCAGATCATTTCGGCTTAAACCAGTTGGGTAGTTTTTTTACTAACATTTGAATTTGGGATGGGTTGTTGAAGACCCGCAAACCTTCAATTTGCTCACTTGCGATTTCGACTTCACATAGGTAGTCGCTAAATTCTTGAAACGCTATAGGATCATTGGCACTTATTTTAGGCCATTGGGGTAATTTCTTCTGAAAGTTGGTACTAATGATGGCTCTGTTCCCAAATCTTACATACGGCTGTTCTGGGTCTGTTCGATTACTTTCTTTGCCTTACCATCTAAATATTGGTATAGTAAGTGTAGCTTCTGGGTTGGTGAAATTTTGACTGAATCTACTAGAGCATCAAATGAAGTTTCCCAAAGGAAAAATTTCGTTTTGTCTCTTTCGTCAGCTCGAAACACCTCTGGCTTTGCCTGTGGGAGGCGATGCAAACGACTGACCCTCTCTAGAGTATCTGATAATGAAATTTTGTGGCGGGACCACATAAACTTGTGCTAACGGTGTAGGGGTGTATGCTGTTGGGATCCCATACTGAGGCTGTGAACTGTGTGGATGGTTCCCATACACTGATGCAGTAAAGTCCCTTAAGTTTCCATGACAATATGTGGGGTTGGGAGACTGGTGGCCTGTGCCTGAATCATACTGAGGTCTTCTAATAGCTGTGGGACCTGGAAAATTTTCCCCTGAATTATTTTTAATGTCTTCGGTTGGGTGAGGTGTATTTATCAATGAAATTTGGGCATCAACATTTCTAATAGCTGTGGGACCTGAAATACTTTCCCCTGAACTATGTCTAATGCCTTCGGTGTGTGTGTGTATGTGTGTGTGTGTGTGTGTGTGTGTGTGTGTGGGGGGGGGGGGGGTTGTATTTACCCATGAACTTTGAACATTAACATTTCTATGATACAAACTACTTCCTACAAACTCTGAAGTAAATACTGGCTTGTTTACAACATGTGTCACTGGAACACTTGTAGTTACTGTTGGACCCGAATCTGACACAATAACAGTTGGGTTAACAGTAGATTTATCTTGCAAAAATACTGACATGCTATAATCAGGATCATCAGGGAGTTTTAATGGCTGAAATTCTTGTGCATTGATCTCCTCTTGAATAGCCTGTTTATAAATAACCTCTTGAGCTTTTGTTGCTTCAAGTTCTTGTTCTAATTTCTTTTGTTGATCTGCAATGCTTGATGCATATTTAAGTTTGCCTTCGAGTGCCGCTCTTTTTGCTTGAACATCAATTAAAGTGTCTTTACAAGAAGAAAGACCCATAACACTTGATGGTTTTGATCTTGAAGATTTTCTTGAAGAAACTGATCTGATTTCTTCGCTCTCAAGTAAATCAATACGACTCCGCATGGCTGAATGAGTTGATTTGCACATATCAGAAAAATATTGTGATCTATTCATTGCATGTTGAGCTGAAACTTCATCAGCAAGCTCAATCCATTCATCAAAAGCTTGTATTATTTCAGTCGCTTGGAAACTGAGAGTAGAAAGATCCGATTTAATTTTACTAGCACCTCTTGAAGTGGCAACGAACTGTTCAAAAACTGACTCTGACGCGCGAAATTGTTTTTCTTTCTCGAGAGCGAATTTTCGCTTCTCTTGGCATTGGTATTGACGACCTTGTTCTGTCCATTTCCGCTGTCGAGCTCCAAGCTGTTCTAATTCAGACATATTTCAAGCAGTTTTGACTGTAGCGTTTCGCGTGTGTGGAGACGTGAAGCAAAATAAAGTTCAAATAAACTGAAAAATTATACTCAAAGTTCCAAACCAAACCCTCGCGTTATTACGTGATGCCGTCAACTACAAAACAACGAGCGATGAAAACAAGTAAATAACTGAAAGGCTAACGAAAATCTAACTGAAAATAAAATTCTGAGAGTACTTACAACTGCTGAGGGCTTGAAAATCCATAACTACTGACTCGACCGGTATAACTGACTGAAACTGACTACAATTTGAAATGTTTTAAATATATGATCGAGCGGTCCTGGAAACTAACTGATATACTTCATATAGTTTACACAAATGTCTATTTGTAACACACCGAAATCCTAACTGAAACAGCTTGTCAATGAGGAAAAATTCAAACAACAAAGTAGCTTCGTCGTGATTAAGCACAGAATCCACAGTTCCTTCAAGCGGTCAACTATGCATTTAGCAGTTCATGCTGTAGTAGCTCCATCCGAAAGCAAATCTCCCCTCAGGAAGTTTTCAGAATGGCTCATTTACATTCAATGTGAATGTAAACAATTGTGTTTGTTTTTTCTGCTTGAACTAAAACCGTTAAAAAGTGTGTTCACTTTGCTTCAATTGATCATATGATCTGCGCGCGCAGCTAGTTGCTGTGCAATGACGCATGGCAATTTGAATTAATAAAAAAACAAAACACAGCTGCGTTTTTCCTTTTTTTCGCTTGGCTATTTCTCTCTGGTTATCACCTGAGTAATTTTACTAAAACGATTATTCGCCTCAGGCTTAGTGATTTTCTGGGTGACAATAATCCCCTCGACTTCGTCTCGGGGATTATTCACCAGATATTCACTTCGCCTTTGGAGAATAATGGTTAAGTATAGCTATCATAGAGAACATTAGTAACAAAGGACTACAGCTTATGCAAAAATGCCATAAAACAAACATT
>JAOBAT010106945.1:0-15091 GCA_026413305.1 Hydrozoanthus tunicans
ACAAGCGTGGTGGATTTGACTCTGGGATCACCGAAGCCAAATCCTGTCAGTGGTCAGAGTGGGATTTGAACCCGGGGCAAACGCATGCAAATCCGGCACCCTAACCACTGAGCCACGCTGCCTCCTTCTGAGCCGTGATCCCTCAGTGCCGTTTTACTGGCTGTCTTCGTATCATTAGCATGTATGTGTATATACGAAAAACACAGTTAAGCTACAAAGCCAACATACTAGGGTTCGTGCTGTTTGGTTAGATATGCCGGTTCAGGGTTAAACGGATGGACCGCAAACAGCTCGCGATACTTTTTTTACTCCCCTATTGCGTCAGTACCAAAGACCTAACCAATCAGAAACAATCTACAAATAAAGGTTATAGTTGATTATACAGATATTACATACCGTCTGTGGAAGAACACATCTAGTCCATCCTGAGATTCAGAAAAGCGCATCACGAGCCAGAATTCCAACACCTCCCGGGTGATACCACAATCTCTCTCAACTCCTGGTTCAGCTACCGATCCTGCGGTAGCATTGTTTGTATTTTTAATACTTTGCGTATTTCTTGTTTTTGAATCTGTTGCCTGAGGACTGCCTGTTATCGAACTTACACTGTCTTCATTACCAACACCGGTTGTGACACTTAGGTCTTCAGATGCAGTTGACAACTTTGAAACTTGATCGAGACTCGGTAGATCACGCGGCGTTGAAAGATTGCTGTCACTGCTCTCTTCCATACTCAACTTAGCCTCTTCCTCTGTCTCAGGCGTTGTACTGTTGTCTTGTGACGCTAGCTTTGGAGAAATTAAACTTCTGGAATAATCAGGAGTACCAGCCACAGGGGTTCCACTGCTCGACGGAGCACCAGCCACAGGGGTCCCAAAAACTGAAGGAGCACCAGCCACAGGGGTTCCACTGCTCGATGGAGCACCAGCCACAGGGGTCCCAAAAACTGAAGGAGCACCAGCCACAGGGGTTCCACTGCTCGACGGAGCACCAGCCACAGGGGTCCCAAAAACTGAAGGAGCACCAGCCACAGGGGTTCCACTACTTGACGGTGTACCAACTACTGGTGTTCCAGTAACGGAAGGTGTTGCAGGCACAGAGGTTTCAGCCACTGAGGGTGTGTTAATCACTGGTGTCTCACTGGTTAACGAGTTACAATCGTCATAAGAGGATAGCTCTTTCATCTTTGTTTTCTTTATATCAATGAACAGGGAAGGCCTCTTATCACGGTTTGATTGTTCTTGGTCCGGAGGCTGGATCACCCGAATTTCCCCAGTTTCCTCGTCAACGGCAGTTGGGATTAGAGTGGATGACCCTGAAATGACCTCTGCAGTAGCCTCCGTAGTACTCCTCTGGTATGGCAAGCAGAGTTAAGATCACATGTAAAGGACACGACTTTTATCAACACAAAAACACAGCGTATTTCACGCAAAAATACTTTGGTATGCCAAATTTGAAATGCCGTGCGCAGAAGATCTTTGTTAGAGATACTATTCATACCATTACCTTACCCTTGTAAGATATACTTAAACTGACCGACACTTTATTTGAGCAGAGCAAAGTTTAAAACCAGCTTAATGGGTGCATTTGCGCAAGTTACATGTTGACGGAAAATCGGACTGAATTAATGCTAAATAAACAACTTTGTTCTACCTTTTTCACCAGTAAGGGTTTTAATCCGCTAGTGCGACCCGGGCCTTTTCATTGGTTCTAAATTTAGTATCGGGACAAAATTTTACTCTTGATTAATTGGAATCCCTTGAAGTTTAATTTTGACCCGTAGTTAAAAAATGAAGTGGACCTTGGGAGCCCTCTTGAAAATCTCTACTGAAAATCCTGAACGGATGATTGTAAATTTCGCATAATTACTTACCAGTTTGTGATCAATATATCATGACAAACAATGATCCAAATTAAATTTAAAGTCCAATCGACTCAATTTTAGAGAAAAAGGTTCGTTCTGATTGATGGAAACAAAACTCCAGGAGTTTTCCAGGGTAGCAAAAGAATTTTAACGTAAAGTAAAATCAACCAGATTTACTAACCGCTTCTGTTTCCTGCTTGTCTTTAAACGACGATCTGTGCTCCGGTGAGCTGGCGAACAGAGGAATTCCAAGTTCTTTTCTGTGGCAGACAAGATAATAATACGGACCGAGTGTCTTCAGATGATAGTTTTCAATTTCGATCTTTTCAAACTCTTTAAAAAACAACGCCATACTTTTCTCGGCTCCAAAGACAAACTGTAAAGGCACGTGATGCAGGATACAAGACGAATGGTGTGAGAACTCCTGCACATGTGACGCAACTTTTTCAAGGGTTGGAAGCGTGACACTGCTAGCGTGACGTAGCTCGGCTACAATCTCATCTTGAAGAAGCCACTGGATTTGGTCACAGATAGCAATCATCGCTGTTCGTTGATGCCTAGGCAGGTTCTGTAGAGGTTCCAGGCTTCGCATCCTTCAGGAAAAAAGAATTTCGCCCATTTAGCACTCTAGCTGTATGACATCCGCAAGCAACGCCATCAAGAGATGCTGACAAATCCCAAGGGAGGCGCACATACAACTGAGCATAATACATCGGCTCGTTTTTTCTTTACTGCACTTACGTTTACTACAGTATAGATTTAAGGACCTGCTGGCAGACATTTGCCAATTGAATACCTAAAAATATGGGTTAACCTCATACACTCTAATTTAAACTAGGATCTTGGTCCTTCCAACGAGGGGGGGGGGGCTGGGGGGAGTCAGTAAAACGCACCATACAGTATAATGCCTTGAAATTCAATATATGTAAATAAAATGCTGAAAATGAAGGACAAACAATATTATACTCTTAATGACTCGAGGGAAAACAAAACTAATTAGTTTCCCGAGGGTCTACACTTTAAGTGCTTTGTCAAATATTTAGACTTTCCCTTTTATTGAGATATTTTTTGTGATGTATTTCGCGCGCGGGAAACAACTTCGCAATTGTGTTCCGGTCGGGATACATTTGATTTTGATCGAAGAACCAACCAATCACAGTGCTTATTTATTGAGTGAAAGCCTAGGTATATAACAGTTTTATTTATTATGGTAGTCACCAACCATGTCTCCTTCATAGAATTAAAAACCTAATTAAGAACCTATTGAGCTTCAACTGCTCGTAACTACTTAAAAAAAGAGTTTTTTTGGCAAACCTCGAAAAACAATGTAGGTTCTTACACAAGGGTTTTTACTGTATCAACACAGCTCCAGTATTTCTCCTAAAAAAAATGTCTTACCCTTCAATATCGTGTGACGTTGCCTTGGAGTCAGACCGCTTCAACTCGAAAGTTTCTGTTTTTTCTGGTGGAGACTGAGAAAAATTGGAGCTGCAGGTTGAATAGGAGTCTGAAGGCGCCTGGCAAGGACGCGACACAGATTTGAGGGAGGAGTAGTCAGGCTCCGGAGGGAGGGTGAGGCAGATTAGATCCAGAGTGATACGTAACGACGGGCTAAATGGGTTCAGCTCATCGTCTGACTCTTGAAGCTGTTTGAATATTTCACCTGAAAATAGAAAGAGATTATACTACCACTACTACTACTACTACTACTACTACTAATAATGTTTAGCATTTATATAGCGCTCTTTTCCATTTGGATATGATCAAAGGCGCGTAACAATGATTTACAGATGACTCTGGTATTGAGGGTCTTCGAAAGTCCGCTATATATGGCTTACAGTAATGTTAAGTAGGAGTTGCCCTCAGCTCGTAGAAGACAGACCACAACATCGGGATCACCCTACTCTTTTTCGACAAGTGATGTGGGTGACTGGGCCTACGGTTTAACGTCCTTATCCGAGAAGACGCGAAGAGCAGCAAAAGCAGCACCTTCTCCTCAGTTGTTTTAAGACCCCGAGTGAAGGTCCGGCACCAGGAATCGAACCCGGGCCTCCCGCACGAAAGACTGGCGCCTTACCAACTAGGCTAACCAGGGGGCTCAATAGACCTATTCCACTAGTCAGTCACGTGATCTGAATTGGGAAAAAACAAAGAGAGCGGCTACCACCAGCAGCGATATAGGAAGGTTTAATATTTTGACAAAAATATTGCGTTATTTGCTTCGTCCTTCTAGAGATGAAATCGAAAACACAAGCATCACACCGTCGAAACTTTTTACCTGTATACCAAACCCGTCTTGGTTTAACAATTTCTTTTCAATCTCTCTGTCTTGTAACAATAATTAATTCTGAGATTTTCTCTTAAACTTGGCCCCGCCGGCCTCACAACATTTTCAAAATAGCGTTTCTCCCTCTTTTTCGCACGAGGTCAGTTCGCTACGTCACTCATTTCCAACGCTCGCTCTTGGAATAACTGTTAATTAATTAACCTACCATGTACATACTGTAAATCACAATAGCCCTTTTTAATAAATGGCGTCGTTCTTAACATTCATTAGCGTGCATTCAGTCTCGCCTGTCTAGCCTCGCTTTGGGTAACATATTCTTCTTAAAGTTTTACACAAGACCGAGGCTAGACAGTCTAATTTGAATGCATACAAAGGAAAATTAAAACCGCAGCCATTTATGAAAAGGTCTAGAGTGCGACAAAACAGAAAACAGTTCTTGTTTTTTTTTGTTTTTGAAGCTAGTTAAACCGTAGGCCCTCGGAGTCCAGTAATTGGGTTGTAATACCTGTTGGGTTCTCCGACTACCTAAGAGTAGTGAAGCTAAATAAAATAAACTATACTAGTTATTTAAGCGAGTACATGATGCCCTGTAAGTAGAAAAAGTGATACATTGTTAAATAAGATCATGGCATACCGACACAAAGAGGCAAGGACTTCACCGACACAGCTGTGACAGAGGTCCCGTGACTGGTTCGGTCTTTGAGAGAGCATGTAAGGTGCAGGAAGAGAGGAGAATGGGGCTGGCTTTGTTGTGGGCTGTCAGCCACATCAATGTCACTCCCATTTTCACTTTCTGAATCATCAATATCAGAATCGTATTCTAAAAAACAAAATAACAAGAGCAATTTTTAAGAACTTAAACTACAAATTTATCGTAACGCAAACATTATTGTATGTTTTTGGCACACTTGCAAGACAAATTTAGTTTTTCCAACAAAATCTCTCTTGCACTTTCAAACACATGGGGCACAAAATTAGGCTAGACTGGTAGCCAATTTAGCCTGGAGACTGTTTTTCAATGAGGCCTTGTAAGTTAAAGGACAAACCACAACACCGGGTTGTAACCTTGTGGTTATTGATCATCTCTTTTAAGACCCCCACTTAAAGACGAGAGACGAAACAAGCAACTTTAAAACATCTCTGTCCCCGGACAGTGTAGTGAAAGAATGCCGCGCAAATGTTCAACCCTTGGCAAGGCCGGGAATCGAGCCCAGGCCTCACTCTTGGCAGTCAGAGGCTTAACCAACTGAATCAAGCTTACAAACAGCTAAGTACTACATAGATGGAATGGTCCTTGTCACAAGCTAACTACCAAACACACTCATTTTACAAAGCAACAGTTGCTTGTTGAAAAAGAGGCACCGACCTTGATCAAACGCCTCTGGTTCCTCTGATAGAACTATCACATCGTCATCAGAGAACACATCTGACTCGGTATCAACAGTTTCTTTCTCATCAACTTTATCTTCTTCTACGAATTCGATGTCGTCGAAGTTTTCTGAAACTGCCTAGAAAGCAATTTTCAAGTTAAAAAGAGTTCTTAAAATTTCATTTTGATGAAAAACTAGATTAAACTGCAAAATGTATTGTTTGCCTGGGCTATTTTTTTAAAAAAATGTTTACCTAAATGTTATAAATTGGTGGAGGCTGCCGTATTATGCCGGCTAAAACGATCTCGCGCGAGGTCATTATAGTTACGTTTTGTGGATGTTTAGGGGAAAGATTTAAATGCCGTGAAGGAAAAAAGCTATTCCAAAAAGCACAAAGTTTGCGTAACACCTTTTAAAAGTAACGCAGTTACCCTACGACAATTATGCTGACTAATGACAGACAAATCTCCGAGAAAAATATTTCACATGTCGATAGGTACGACTTGGCAAATGACAACAAAAAATAACGCTTCTGGCACAAATCTTTGGTAATAGCTATTTTTCTCTCGGATAATCACCTGAGTATAATTTACTAAAACAATTATTCGCCTCTGGATCGGTGAATATCCAGATATTCACTTCGCCTACGGTGAACAACTGTTAAGCAAACAGTTATCATCACCACAATAATATTATTAATAATTATGACAGCCTCTCACTACTGGCTACGATTGATAGTTATGCTATGGTTGCTTTCGTAAGTCATTTGGCAAATACATCATCCAGAAAGTACTACCGCTACCATAACCACATATAAATAAAGGTCCACATGATAATTATAAAACACACTTGAAAAAGATACCTTGCGATTACTTTCGGTTCTTTGAGGAGAATAGTAGAAGAAATCTTGATTTGTAGGAACGCGCTTAAAGTAGCGCGACATAATGGCGGCAAACTTAGAAGTTACGGACTGGTGGAGACCAGATACAGATTCACAATCACCACCGAGTAACTCCGTAGCTACCCTGCTTGGATTCCTCCAAAAAGAGCTTTGAAAGTTCTCGAATCCACTACCATCAGGAAGGTGTGCGAGCTCTTTTGATATGTCTCTATCTTTCCAGCTTTTTGTGTAATGCCCGCAAAGAGTCCGAATAAAGTCTGTTATGTCAGTTTCAACAAAGTTTTCCTCACAGATTTCATCAACCGCCGACTGCATGTCACGGTTATTGACGTTCTGACCACGTTGTAAGCTCTTAAAAATACTAAGAACAAAGCTATGGAAGAACAAATCATGGATTGCGTTACAATGTAAGGCCAAGTGCTTTGATGATCCAAAGCGACCGTGGGTTATTCCTTCCAAATTTCTGGGTAGATCATCCAGTAAAAATGGGGAGTTTGAATACTGTGTCGATGATATCTTTGTGAAGTCTTGGACAATATCTCCCAGCGCTTTTTCGCCTAAGCTCTCCTGTTCTTCTTCATGAACTGTTGTCAGACAGGAAAGGGGAATGTCATAAGCATAGATTGGAATAACAAAAGCCTGAGACAAATCTTCGCAGCCGGACTCATGACGACTGCGAGAAGGCGGGTTGTCACCGGTTGGAGTCAAACCCACATCATCTTGGTTAAAGGAATCATTTTTGACGTCCAGGGTACCAGTTTCAAGGCCAGTCTTGGAAACGGGAATCTTCGCGTCAATTGTCATAACAGTTCGTTCGTCCGTAGGCACTGAGTGGGTAAATCAATCATGAATAAAGTATTACTCTTTTGGCGAAAGAGAAACCATTGTTAATCGAACTCTGTACTGGAGTATATTGTAAACTGCAGAAACTATCACTTCACTTTTAAGATTATCATTATTATTAGTAAAAGGATCTCGTCAAGCGGCATTAAGGTATCAGACGCACCTTTTCGGCACCTTCGCCTTTTCGTGTATAGCGCGCTAAGTTTTTATCAAAGTCCTACTAAAGTATAAATTTTCTGATAGCTTATTAAATTTCCTATACGATAAAGCCGTTTGTTTATCAGTTTGACTTAATATAATTCTCTTGTAGCCTCTTGTTTCGCAAAAACAGTTTTTCAATTTGAAGTTCCATCTTAAAAACCAATTATCGCCTCTGCACAGTTTACACACCATTAGAAAGAACGAAGGTTGGTCTCCAAAAACGTGTCGGCGATTTGCGTTTAAGCGCGTTGTCACTTTTTTATCAAGTTACAAAGTTGAAACTGCTGTTTTAAGCTTGCTTCTCGTAGTTTTTGCAAGATATCTCAAGAACAAGGTTAAAAAGACAAACGCTGACACGTTTTTGTAGATCAAACCTTTGGCAAGCTCTGTGCAAAATTTGGTATCACTGGGTTAAATAGTTTTGGAGATGAGACTTGCCGAAGTTGGTCAAAATGCGCCAAGTTTAATTTCGAGAAAAACGCAGGAAAAGATTTTCGTGTCGAAATTATTTGTTTATTAAGTGATAAGTGTTTTCGCACTTGTGAAAATATTCTTCCAATCAGAGTGCACATGTAATGCGAGATGGGTCCAAGTTCTTATTATCTTTCATGTTGACTATGAAAGACATTTTCCAGGCCTGCGGTTTAACAATAGATTTTCACTACCGCCAAAAACGCTGGAAACTTATTAAAAAAGTGGACCTTTGGCTTTAATACTGCTAGCAAGCGTAGCAAACTCTAAGCGCTGACATGAAAAAAAAGGAAACGCACCAGAAAGGCCAAATCTGGAGGCACAGAAAAACAAAAAAGAGGGGCTGGAGAGAGTGTGGCGTCCACCAAAAATATATTGCTGGAAGCCATGAGGCAATGCGGGTGTGTTGAAGTTACAACAAAATAAGATGCATTTTATAAAATTTGTTGACCCTGATCTTTCACGTTCGCAATCTATTCTCAATTTTGTAACTTATAAAGCTTCCTTGATTTGTAATTGATTTACTTGACTGTTTTATTGCGCAGATTCGATGGAGGCAGCTTTATTTCTTCGCTAGAAAGGTCCTCGCTCCACGCTGTCAACGCGAGTCGTTGCCTCGATTTCGAAGGATTCGGTGGGTCCAATACCGCAACTGGGCCCATTTACTTCTTACCAGGCATTTCAATTTTTAAAATCTAAACACTCGTTTCCCACGACAAATCCAATGACTATAGCTGTAATTATAAATAGGGAGGCCAGTCTGTTTCCTGTCGGCGTGATGCAAGCGGTCAAATTGCTATTATGTTACGTCATTCGTCCGTCTTTCATTTATGTGTCATCGCCGGAAGTACACACTCTTGATGTTAACACATTGAAAGTTTTCGGATGGAATATGCTAAAAAACCCTTTTTACTGTATCTCGCAAACAAAAAAATATCTTCATATCAGTTTTTCACATTTTGATAGCTTAAATGCTTGGCAATTCGATTGGCTAAAAAAAAATTTTGGGGTTTTTGGCTGAGTAAAGCTAAACCTGATACCTTAAGTACCTTGGTGTCTAAACAGTAAAGCGAAAGTATTTTCCCATAGATCAATATCATATTCACACTTACTGTGTAAGATTCAGAGATATTAATTAATTTATTTATAAAGCTTCACTACTCTTAGGTAGTCGGAGAACCCAACAGGTTTTACGATCCAGTTACTGGACTCCGAGGGCCTATGGTTTAACGTCCGTATCCGAGAAGACGCGAAGGTCTAACCGTTTGCAGATGTTGGAGCAAAGGCAGCACCTTCTCCTCAGTTATTTTAAGACCCTGAGTGAAGGTCCGGCACCGGGAATAGAACCCGGGCCTCCCGCACGATAGACTGGCACCTTAAGTTAATTAATCTAAATTAATCTGGAACATGGAGGCGAAACTTACATATCATGTTCATGTCTTTTTATTTTCTTTTCAAATAACTTTTTATTTACCAGCTGCAACGCTCTTTTAGAAATGCCAAGCTTATGGCAAAGTTTTGCAATAACAAAACTCTGGACTTGAAAAGATATGCATGCAATCTCGACCTACCTTATAGCTATAACATTTGTTCCATTCCAACAGCTTCCATTGATGGCACTTCTTTCAGTGCAGATGGAGTCCACAATCTGGCTCATCAAATCCTTGGAAGAGTTGATTTGAAGTTTGAACGAAGCAAACAATCTACCACAACAAATCACGACAGTTTGTTAGAAGTCTTGTTTGCAATGAATATGATCCATTCTTTTTCTGTTCACAGGCTTCCCAAAAACTCGTCACGAACAAAAATGTGTTTTACAATATCAGACCAATTACGAAACACGGTCCATTCCTGCTGATTGTTTGCAAAAGACCCTTTGAAACAAGATAAAAAACGCTACATTTGCTTGGCATTGCCTTTCTGGCACTAACATAACTGCATGTTACAATATTTACTTATAGCACAATTGGTTATTATTAATATATTTTATCAAACTTTAAACCTCGAACAATGTGATTGGTTCACTCAATCTCAGTTATCAGCTCATATACCTTTTACTATATAAGGCGATTGACTGTTAGTGTTGCAAAGCTAGTACTCGACAGGTTTGAAAAACCCAAGAAATTTAATAAAACAATTATGCCATTCGTGCTTGTTGGATTTGAAATTATCTATGGCCAACACGGCGCCATGTGCCTCTTTGTGTATTTACCATCTCATATCGAATTCACGTTCTTGGATTAATTGTTCAGTAACATTTTACAGCTAAAGCCTAAATCAGGATTGACAAAGCAGTAATGAAAATAGTTTATCATAAATAAAATAGAGTTTAAAGCTCTAAATCAAGGTAGCAGCTTCAGGTAAAGCGAAGGCCTTGCAGTAATTTTTGTTTACCTTTTTCTAAATTTTAAATTGTTTTCTAATGAAGATTGATCCATTGAGTAAGATTAAATTCTACAAACGATTAAACTGTTAACAGTTTTTCACATCACTCAATGTGAGCAAGGTAACAGCATAAAAGGGCCGAAGCTTAACAACACTGCGCAAATTTAACACTTAATTTGCTCCAACATTGGGGTGGTGACACTTACAAACCATTTCACACAACGAAAGTTTATACCCACAGACAGTCAGCCTAGCTGTCATTCCCCAAATTCTATTTCACTTTGTTGGTTTTGGGTTGAGTTTCAAAGATTTCAAAGGCTGGTAAACTTTAATCCTGGATTAAGTCAAACACAGGAAAGGTAGTTTCGATTCTTATAAAATATTGTCCATTCCACAGCAAAACACTTGCAAATTCGAAAGTTACAGCTTAAATCAGTCACTTCAAAGCTGAACATTGGCTAAGAATTTAACCCTGGGCAGGCTTTCAAGCACACCCAGGTGAAAAAGTAGGAGAAAATTAGGACAAAAGAAGGATTTCGAGGGGAAAAGTAGGACAAAAGTAGGACAACTGAGGGCTTAGAAGAAGGAGTAAGAATGCAGCCTTTGGTACAGATCTTTGAAGAAGTACTGATGAACTGCTTCTAGTCTGCCTGTGACTCGTTTCACTGCTGGTATGAGTGTGAGCCATCTGGACTGGACATGCCTGATGAACAATTGTTCATCAAGATATCTTCCTTGCGACATGTGATCCAGGCTTTAACCTTGAACACCTGCAAGGCTTACTCCCTATTCCTGCATGATACAACTTTGAACAATTTGTTGAAATTGCAGTATATAAAAAGTAGGTAAAAGTAGGAAATAGTAGGAATTTCAAGACAAAGGTAGGAATACTAGGAGAAGGGTCAAAAAAAGTAGGAAAAGTAGGATCACTTGAAAGCCTGCCTGGGTTATTGCCCATTGGACTTTGAACAACTGAGCCCTGGTGTTCACTAGGTCGATGCTTGTTGATAGCTGTTAAAAACAGGAAGGTAGTCAAAGATTTATAAGCGAAAACGAGTTGATCCACAACCACCTTATAAATGAATCTTCTCAAATAAAGTGGTCAAATACTAGCTAATATTGGCTGCAATTAGAGTCAACCACTTAAAATTAATTAAAAACAAACAATTAATGGTTGAACAGTTGGAAAAGAAGTCCAAACATTAGTTTCAAACTCCATTTCATTACTCTCACCTGATCATCATCACCAAAGCTCAAAAACATTACATTACCTTCTTAGTTCAGACGATGCAGGTTTACTATTGTTATTCCTCCTTCTCTTGACATTTCTCTTACTCCTCTCAAGTAAAAAATAAAACTCTTTTGCTGCTGCTCGTCGGGATCTCCACTCTCTCTTCTTAAACTGGCAGTGTGAAGAAATCTGTCCAAAAGTTAAAGATCCTGTTATATTTGTTGAATATATTTCCACCTTTTTTAAAATTAACTTCTAGTTCCTGAAATTATAGTATTAGAATACGGTAACAAAAGTTCTAACTCTAAGCCTCTGCAGTGGGTGGGATTGGGCACCTGTACCCTATGTATTCTTCCCAAATAAATTTAAAACACACCCATTTTATTGGTTGGTTGAGTTTCTGAGAGGTATTGTTTTTGAAAACATTTACATGGTTTTCTTCATAAGCACGCAAAACTGTAGCCAATGTTCACCATATAATAGAAGAGAGTTTGGACAGACTCAAAATCTCCTTCACTCCCAAAAATTAGTCCTACACCAAAAGCAAGTGTCAAACTTGCGTAAGTTTAGAGCCACTGAAGCCTTTGAAAGTCTCGAGATCCAGGGCTACCCCTGCACTTAAATTTGTTTCACCTTAGAGATGCCCCCAGAACAAAAGGCAAATGAATCGAAACTGCCTACCCAATTTCTTTTAGCATGAATTATTAATTTTCTTGAATCAAATAAGGATTTTAAGAGGCAATCAGTTTTCTGTAGTCGATAGCTGGCTGTTTTCCAGAAATTATCATACACTCTAAAATGATTGCAAACAGCACTGCTACCTGTTGTTTCAGAGTCTTGTGGTATCTTATCTGCATCGTCTTCAGAGCCTCCGATAGGTATATGTCAACATGACTCCAAACAGCCTCAAAACCGTAGCTCTCTCCTCCTAGTGTTTCCATCAATGAAACCAGAGCAGTGACATAGTTTTTCCACAACGGACCAATAAATCTCGATAGCTGTTGCAAACATTTTCTATAGGAACTAAGACAACACTCTCTGCACGGTTTCAAATCTTGATAACTTGAGCAAACTGAACAGTAATTTATCTTTATCAAATTAATCAAGCAGTTTTTAATATTTTCCTGCAATACTTTAAGCAATACCACCAAAGTGTCATAACCTGCAGTGATTCCTTGCTCAAGGACCTTGGCAGCTTCAAAGGGCCTGATAATGTCTTTGATAAACTTCCTTGGAACAACACCAAACGATACATTAATACCATGCATCACATGCTTCATAGCACAGTCTTCAGTAGAGCTTCTACTTTCTGGTTCTAGTTGCTGATAAGCTCCATACTTTAGTTCAAGAAAGAACAAGTTTGTCGCTATAGTCAAGTTCAAATCTGTTCCGTCAAGATATTCCTCCAGTGTTTCCAAGAAACCGTAAAAACTCTGTCGAAGTTCATCATAAAGATTTGTATCTTTATGTGCAAAAGACTGCTTATATAAATCTGAGTACTCGTAATTGTCCCTCTCAATGAATGGTATTTTGGAATCCATTTCGTACACCATCTTTGCAAAATGCGCTGCAGCAGGAATGAGAACCAAGTCAATACTTTAACTTGGTTGCTCTCAACATATATATATCTTACGAATCTGATAAACAACTATAAAGATCTAATATAAGCTCGACCTAGAGCAACTATCAACTGAGGATTGAGTGCATGTGAGCTAAACATTAATTTTGGGGGTGTTGAAGGGTTCCATTCATTCAATCATAATAAGTGCTCACAACTTTGCGGCCTTAATTTATTGTACTACTTGCAAACATAACAAAGGCGCTCACAACTGCTTGCTTGAGTTTTCATTGAGTTAGTAGAATACAAGAAATTATTTAGGAATTAGATCCCTAGCTATATGCAGGCTAGATTGGAATTAGATGCTGTTCTCTAATTTTAGTGTGGTTTACTGATTCTTTCAAAATTGGTAATGAGAACTTTTTTTGTCTTTTTCTTCTTCTCAACAAAAAGTATGCACGCTGCAGGGCACAGAAGGGTCCAATTTTGTGCCCGTTCACCTGTCATTGAGAACAGCATATATGTGTGTAAGAATAAATGAAAGAAAACAAAATGGCGGATTTTGATCCGTAGAAAAATTACTGGAAAGCAACTGGGATCGTGATGAGGAGGAAGAAATTAAAAAGGAAGAGAGCTGAAGGCATGGCGCCAACATGGGCTTAACCCTCTCCCTCTGATGCCCTTTTTGGAGGGGGGGAAGGGGTTAATACGACCCCCTCTCCTTAGTTTTGTCGGTTTTGTATCAGTTTGCATGAAACTTGCTAAGTCTAACCTTTCTTGATGATCAATCAACACTTTAAATAAATCTAAGTTTGCATAAATTTACATAATTATTTAATTTATGCAGCTACATACGAAAATACCCAAGTAAAAAGCACGATTCTAAAAAACCCTCTCAAAATGAAGGAATTAACTAGAACCCAAACAAAACTTTTATGTTATTGTAGGTAAGGTGTCTCTGTGTTAGCATAACATAGTTAGTGCTCATTGTTAACTACTCCTTTTCAATGAACATCAAGGATTGTCTTTATTTGGAAATTGACATGCCACGTTTTCAACAGTTTTTCCAGAAGCTCACTGAAAATACATTACAAATGTCAAAAATGCAGCTTTGGCAAATTTTTAAAATGTAGCTTAGGCAACAAAATCATTTCTTTAATTTTGAAACAATATTTCCCCTAACAAAAAAAGCAAAAATATATGATATCATGATTTTTTGTCTTTAAAAGTTAACAAACACAATACATTTTTTTTCTTTTGTATTTAAATTGATAGAATATGCACAAACACAACAAACAGAAATTTTGCCCTTTCTGAATGGAAAGGTTATTGCAACCCCCCTCTCCATAGTTTCTGAACTGACCCCCCTGGATAAAACCTTTTACCACAGTTTTGTAGCTCTTACTCTTAAAGGCAGGTAATTTGGAGATAGGCCTTCAAAGTGTTAAATGCAAAATCGATAAATGAAAAAAACAAAAGTAGGGGGGGGGTGTTGCCCCCTTCCCCTCCTGAAGGGGAGGGTTAATCTCAGTCTCTTCATTGCTGTGAGCTCATTCTGCTATCAGTTTCAGGCTGCTCAGTACATATGTGCCAACAAAAGATTGCAACACCTGTTTGCTGCCCTTAAGCGACTATTCGTTCAAAGCCATGATCGATAACCTCATATAAGAGATCGGAGGTTCGAAAGAAGGCAAAATGAGTCGATCATAAATTTGTTTCCAGGTCTTGGAATTTAATGCATGTACAAATAAAAAGTACTGCTGCTGAGTGGGTGCAAAATTGGACCCTTCTGTGCCCAGCATGATAGGGGTGCTTGATAGTTGAAAATGGAACCCTTGCATACATTTTAGAGTTTCCCCGTACCTTTTAGTGACAAGCATATATATGATCTTTTAGAGTATAAAATCAGCCTGCCCTTCACATGTTACAAATTTCAAGAATCGCCAATAAAACGTGAATATTAAAATTTATGGCTGACAT
>JAOBAT010106956.1:0-15091 GCA_026413305.1 Hydrozoanthus tunicans
ATATCGAGGCCGAGCAGCTAGCTCCAGTTTACACTGAGGAAGAACTCAGGATCGAGTTCGAAAGCTTTGTACTTTCATAATATTAGGTTGGTGTAACCAAGAATAGTTTGTATTTTATACTGATTTGTTTAAAAAAGAGAATTCTTTTTCCTCATCAGTAATTTCATCGGGGTATTCATCATACCAACTTTCAAAATTTTTTATATCAATGGCTTTGTACTCAAGTTATATGTATCAAAGTTTAGATGTTTCTTCATAACATTTTGAAAAGATTGCTCCTTTCAATCTTATATCGAATAATTCATCGAATATCTCACACTTACGTGGACGTATCTTTTCAATAGTAAATAAATTTCTTTCGTATACATTACTTTCGTTAAAAAGGGAACGTATTTTCTTAGGATCTATGAAAGTAGTTATGAAGACCCCCTCTTCGTGTAAGAATGATTCGAGTGTATCGTTTAATAAAGAACCAAAGTCTTCATCGCTAAAGAAATTGTATAAATTAAACTGACAAGAAATTATGTGAAATTTCTTATCACCAATGATCTTCATCATTTCTTGTAAATTAGACCTTTTTGACGGGTCTAGATTATAAAATTTACAATTTGGTTTATTTCTATTCCTAATCGTATTATAACGTTTGCAAGCTTCATTTACCGATTCTTGATCATTATCAAACGAGTAAACGTCTTTTGCTTTTATAGCACACCATTTATGTAAATCTATTGCATTCGTTTTGAATAATTCTAATATTGAAAAATTTGATATTCTCGGCTTAGCATTATGATACATTTCTTTCTTGATGAAATTATGAAACGCTTTCATCCTCATTCTTAGGATAGACTATTTTTTTCTTGTGGCATTTATGCCATAGTTCGATGATCATTGAGCATAAGATAATACTTTTCAACATCTTTTTTGTTTCTTCTTCCATTTATAATAATTGTTTATACTAAATCTTTAACAAATCATTTTTATTTTTTACTAAGTTAGACATATCCATTTTTCCTAAGCCGTGTTTGAAAGGATCAAATTTACTATTTTTATGAATCCATCTAGCTTTTTCAATGAAGTCGGATATTTCTCGTTTTCTTAGAGCATCTCTAACAGAAGTCTGCATATAGTATCTCATCGTAATTCGCTTATCCTGACTTCTAAAAATAACATAACTTCCCAAAAATCTAACATAATTTAGATCATATTTCTCAGCTTTTTCAACTAATTTTTCGACAAATTCTACTCTTTCTTCTCCCAAAGGAGTATCATCAATTAGAGAGAACTTTGTTATTTTCCTGTAATCTGAATTATTAACAATTTTGAGATCTAATCCTGGGTTGAAGTAAATTAGAATATTACTAGTTTTCTTAGGAGCTTCTCCTTGTTTCACGAAATCTGTTTGTTTCTTTCCAATTAGATGTAGAAAGAATAATGGATTTAGAAGTATGATGTCTTCTAAACTCTTTCGTCTAAGATTCGAAACATTCAAGCTCTTTTTAATGAGAGTATTTTCTTGTTTCAATTGCTTAGTAGTGAATTTGCTAATAACATTTCTTAATTCATCGATTATTGTTGTCATTTTATAATTGTATGATATATTATTCATAAGTCTTTCAAATTAGCAAAAGGAATCCAAGAATCAAATCTGTTATTATAACCTTTCCGACGAACTAAAGCTTGTTTTTTCTTATAGTCTCTCCGAATTATTTTATCAATTCTAAATACTTCTTGTTCAGCTTTTAACAATTCTGGTTCGTAAAAAGAGCCTTTTATTTCATTATTCAAATCCTTTATTTTGTAAGTAATTGGATTAGTGTATTGAATCTTATCAATTACGAAGAGTTCTTCTGTCCAGTTCTCTGTATAACCTTTGTCAAATACTTTTCGTTTGTATTTTGATATTCTAACCTTTTGGTTTTTGTTTTGATGTTTCCATGTTGCCATATAGATTAAAATAAACAATTCCTTGATTTTCTTTCTTACTAGCTTCTATAGGTGTCATCTTTATTGAACTATGTTTCGTATTGTTGTACTCTTTTACCAATTTAGGAAGTATATCGAGATATTTCGTATTACCCTGGATGGTAAACTGCTTCCACATCATGTTCTTAATAGTACGATTCCATCTTTCACAAATAGAAGATTTTTCTTCATTCTCTGTAGAATACAGAGTTATTTTGTTTTTGGTTAATAAATCGTTTACGAATTTGTTATAATACTTTCTACCCTTATCAGTCCATAAGAATTTTGGTTTACGACCATCTTTGAAGATGGTTTCTAATGCTTTAGCAACCGTTTCACCTTTTTTATCTTTCAAAGGAACAATCCAACCATATTTGCTAAACAAATCTAAGATCATTAATAAATATCTATATCCTTTGTTCCATTTACTAAATTGTTGCATTTCTACAAGATCAGAACACCAAATCTCATCTATTCCATTTACTATGACGCGTCGCTTTTTGAAAGTTCTTCTGATTGGTTTGTGTAGTTCGCTAGCAAGGCGTTGAGCCCAATCGTCACTCAACACCGTTTTGCGTTTTTTGATTTCACGCAAACTCCAAGTTTCTTTTTTCCAGCTATGGCTGCTTGTGTAAAACTAGTACCCCAAGGTCGTTTCCAATAAGGAATATTTGATATATCTTTTAACATTTTACCATCAGCCACATGTTTATCAGAAAGCGATTTTGCTTTGCTATAAGCAATGTCATGTTTTTGACATACAGCGTCTAATTTGTTTATTGGATCTCGAATCTTCGGATCGTCACTAGCTAGACGATATTCCAATTTCGTTCCTGGACCGCAATAGTTGTACTTTTTTAGAGTTGGAGTCCTCATATGCAATTCTCCTAAGCTTTCAAGCTTTTTCTGAATACCCAAACTACCACCTTTCAAACCGTCTCTAATTATACCTCGTTTCAAATCGCGTTTGTAATCTTCAATAGTATATACTCCGTTTCCTATCATGTTTCCAAGCTTGTTCATTTCTTTTGAAACAACGGTATCAATTATTCTACCAGATTTATTCTTAATAAAGTCTTTTGCAACACGCTGAGCTGTATCACTTTTTAGAAGAGATTTAGCTCCTTCTTTAGCAGATCTTCCAAGGAGTTGTGAGCCAAATTTGAAAAGCTCAGATGAAATATCTCCACCTTCTTTGGTATTCTTAACAAACTTGCTTTTTCGAGAACCGCATTCTACACAATTTCCGACTAGTCTTAATCGACCATTTTTGGTTCTCTCTAATCGTTCATTATTAGTCTCAGTCATCTTCTTTTGTCGTAAGCAATAAATTATAGTCATTTCTCGTATAATAAATAGTTATACAATTTTGTTGGCAAATTTTCTAACGAATATTTCATTGCACATAGTTGGTTTTTGATGAAAGTCTAACAGTACTTCAGTTGATGATCTCTTACGATATCGTTCTATGATATAATAGCATGCATAATAGCCACACATGATACTGTTAAGAGATTGAATTTGTGAAGAATTATACCATATTGGTTTCTTGCTTTTCTTCATATAATCCACACACTCTTTTGGAGGTCTTAGACCAAAGAATCGAAGTATTCTATAATACTTGATTTAGGATCTTTATAGATGCAAATCCAATGAGTTCCTCTTCCTTTGAAGAAATCTTGTAGATTAACGATTATTGATTCATTCTTATGAATTTTCTTAGGAAGCATATCTTTAGAAAAGCAACCTCTAAAATTCTTGACTTCATTATTCTTCATAATTTTGTCGATTTATAAATTTGATAATGGTTTGAATTTATTCTTCATCCTATAACATACGTCTATACTCATTTTTCATCTTGAAATGAAATAAGATGGAATCGTTCCAGGAAGAATTAATCCTTTTCCTTTCAAAAGATCAGGAAGCAAACTAAGGCCTGATGGTAGTAGCATGCTTAGAATACCAGCTCCTTGCTTAGAAAGTTGCGTCTTGCTAATTTTAATATCAACGCCGGCGTTTTTTCGTCTAGCTTTCATAATTTTATTGATCTGTTGTTTTGTTAATAATAGCTTATCAGAACCATTAAAATCTTTGTTAGTAAGACGTATAGTCAATCCTTGTTTATTTTTTAACGCTGAAGCTATTCTTTCTTTTTGAAAATTTGTCAATTTCAATGAAGTTTCTATATACTTTGTTGTCATTTCTTATACAATATTGTTAGACAAATTACTCTTATAAAATTGCTCCTAAAATTGGAATATTACGAAAAGGACTGTTCTTTCCAAGCAAAATTCCGCTCGCTGTTTTCGTTGAAGAAGGTATGATAGGCATAGGTAGAGGAGTTCCAGGTAGCATTAGTCCTTTTGCAACTTTCTTAGTTCTTCTCTTCTTACCTTTTCCTTCTTTCGAAACAGCTTGACCTGCTAATGAAGAAATTGCTCCTGTTACTCCAGCTAATCCTAATGCTGGAATGACTTTCTTAGCAACGCTTGGTAACATCGTTCTTCCAAGAGAGAGCAAGCTCGTTAGCCAGCCTGCTCCTTGTTTCTGAATTTGTGTTTTTGACATTTCTAGCGTCAAATGTGATGATTTTCGCCTAGCTGTTAATATTCTTTTATGCTGAGCTTTTGTGAGATCTAATTTATCATTTCCAGTAAGCGCATAAGCTGATAATCGTATTTTGACAGCTTTCTTGCTCATGAAAGCTTTCTTGATTGATTCTTTTTGGGCATCTGTTAATGTTAAACTTGATGAAACGTAACTCATTTATAAAATATGATTAGATGATAACATTCATTTTTCCCGATAATCCTTCTAATTGCAAATATCGATCTGAAAGAACGATAGCGTATACGTAATATGGAACATCTGCATTGTCTGCGATATTTCTAAAATTACCTCCAAGATTAATCCTGATTTCAATGTCAGCTGTAGAATTTTTCAATCGTTCAGGATGTTTACTGACGTCGATATGATGAATTGGGTACAAATTAGCCCAACCTTCAGAACTAATTTGACATCCTGTATCAGTATCTTGATACTTATGAACTGCTTCTAAGAATGAAAAGTAAGCACGACCATAATTTCTTGTTGCTTCAGGAAATGAGCATTCAATTTCCCTATCAGGAAAACGAGTACTGTTAACTCTTGCAGAAATCCTCGTCAAATTGCCATTATCAAAAATCATGTTGTTAATATCTTGATGATTAGCTGCTGGTAATCGTTCACTACTTTGTAGAGCAATGAAAATATGGCGAGGCAATTCGCTTCCTGGTAAAGTTGTTATTTTCCAAGTAGGTGAAGTTTGAACTGCTTGAAACATTGTTCGATAAACTTTCACTTGTTCGAAGTATAAATTCTTGATAAATCCAGCTACGAGTTTTTGTTCTAATTCAGTTTGAATAATCAAACTCGGAGCAACTTTTGGCAACCATAAGCTAAGATGTGAAATATGAAATCTTCCAGCTCCAACAGCAGCAGCTTTCATAATAAAATGATCAGGATTCGCTCTATCAAGAATCAAAGTGTGTTTGACTCCTCTGAAAACAGTAGTCACATCTTTACAAAAACCGAATACTTGACTAAGAGGGAGGAATAAGCTAATTTGCTTATTACCAGTTGTACGCGTTGTCTAGCTGAAAAACCTAAGTTTGCTACTTGATAAACGCCTACAACACGCTGATTTATGCTGGCTAGTAAAGCAGCAGCATCAGCGCCAGCTTCATTTGCTTGATTAGTTTTCAAGGCAGCTCCTCCAGTAGAAGTATCTCTATACCATAGCATATTGCTAGCAGTACTTCGACTATAATCGTCCGAAAACATAACACAGTTCAAGAGAGTAGATGCATATGGTAGATAATCTTGAACATCTTCTATAGTTTTATTATTCAGCTGATATTCAGCAGAATGAAATAAGCTCCATCCGTTATTCACTAATGAAGTTGTAGCATCTCCTGGATAATTCGCTCCTGCTTGAGTTTGAAGTCTTCCTCTAACTTTTAAAAAGGCTTTGCTTGGTAAGCGATAAACATCTTCGTCTCTCGTTTCCAAAATTTGTTATCCTGGTCGATTCATATCATTTGAATCTCTTGGTAAATATTCTAAATATTCGAATTCTGTTGTACTATTATCAATTGGTGATTCATCAAAATCGAAATATTGACTTTTAACTTCTTCCATATAAATTATGATTAGATAAAATGATCATAAACGATTTAATCCCGATCCGGCAATAAGATTACTAAGAATTGCTCTACTTTTATTAGCTAATACTTTTCGGACTTGTGGATTAGTTGAAATGTCTCTTACTCCAGATTTGACTCGATCTAGTATTTGTTTATTAACCAAATCTCGTGATACTTCTTCTGTTTTATCAATAACAGGTTTTAACATTTTTCTTGCTTTTTTTCTAAAAGGAGAAGTAATCATCTTACTAGTCGATGCTAGCGTTCTCTTTGCTTTATCAAAAACATTTCCAAGAATATTCCCTCCAATAACTTTCTTCTTATAATAACGTTCTCGTGTTAATAGCATTCTTCTATACAGATTAATTATACAATTTCACTCAGATGAAGGAAATAAGTAACACGCTCTCCATTAAGATCTACTAAATTTCCGTTTTAATCAGTGATGAAAAATCTTATACTATTAATGACGCCTCGTTTTGAAATCGTAAAATCAAGTTTTTGAGAGGGATGTAAATTAATGAGATAGCCAGGTGGGCTAGTTGGGGTGAAATTATAGAGACATGAACCTGATTTTCCATTTACATATGCATCTGTAATAAGATCGCAATTAATTTATAAGCTTTGTATGTCCGTAATATTCACAGGTCTCGCTGATTCATAAGACTCATTTCCTTCGACTATCATAGCATCAAATCCTAAAATATCTCTAAGAGAATCTTCTATAGTAAAATCTATTTTATAATTATTATTAAGAGTTATTCCTGAGTGTAATGTATTTTAATTGGCTTCAATTAATATGTGATATTTTGGATGATTCTTATCCGTATTATCAAAATCATTATTGGCTTTCATCAATCTCTTAATAGTTTCATCAATATTCTCAATATTGTAAGCTTCGGGATTAATAACTATGGTTATCCATTTCGAGCCATTATAATATTTGAAATTGTTATTCTTCATCGTCACATTGTGCCATGAATACCATAAAGTTGCTGAAATGAGTGATATCTTATAATTCCGATTCTTATCAAGTACTAAAGGAGGTGTAAAATAAGTTGTAAAATCTTCTGATTTATGATTCGTTTTCTTACTGTCAAATGAAAGAGTTGTTTGCATTATTATATTTGTTTATACAATTCTTGATATTCTTGCTTACTTATAAGATCATCGTTTAACAATTTGTCAATAATATCAATTGATTCATTGATAATCGCTTTGGAATTATTTCCAGCTTCCTTACTATCCATTAATAATTCTAATCGTCCGCATAATTCATCTGGTGATTTATAATATCTTACTGATGATTTACTACAACCGCCTATTTTCCCACTCTTACTAGAGAAACTAGTAATTCCTGCTAATTGAAGAAGTTTTTCAAACGTTTTCCATGATTCTTGACTATATGATCGTTTTGGATTAAATCTTTTTGTTAAGAGATAAATCAAATCTTCATCCGCTTTTCTCGAAAGTACTTTTTTACCCTTAGCATCATAAGCTTCCAATCTTAATTTCATTAATTTTTCAGGATCTATTCTAAGATTCCCAAAAGTATGATCTTTTCTCATTTTTGCTGTTAAACCTGATCCTTTTTTCTTAGTACTAAGATCAACCATTTCAATTCCTGATGGTTCAGCTTCCAATTGAAGATCTTTTTCTAATGGTTGTTGTTGAACGAATTTATCAGTAACGGCTTCTTTGTACTTTTTTAGAGCTAAAAGCTGATTTCGTAATCTATTCTTCTTTTGCCTATTTTTAGAACTATCATGCTCTTTCTTCAAATCATCAATCCTTTTATTCAAGATTCCTTCATTAGGAGAAATTTGTAAATCAGGATCAAATCCGAATGATAAGATTCTATCATATTCAGGTTTGTTAAAAGGTTATCTTAATACTCTTTCTTCTTTATCATCTGGATTAATATTTCTCAATTCTTTTGCAAGATTTTGTTGATTATCCTGTAATTGTTCAATTAATTTATCCTGTTTTTTGTCAGTTTTTTCTTGAGCATCTGAAATAGCACTAGTTATTGGATTGTAAATCTTCTCTGTTGCTCGTGTTAATTCTTGATCAGCTACTTTTTCTTGCAAAAGTCTTTCTTTTAAAATTTCACGATTGGCTAGAAATTCATCAATTAATTTCTTCCTATCTTGAACATCTTTCACAGTTTTGAACGACATTTATAATATTTGGTTATACAAAATCCTCTATCTTTCTTTATCTTTCTCTATCATAAAATCCATCAAATTTTTTACGATACATCTCTGGAACGTACTTGCTAGTCTTATCAACAACCATGAAAGAATACGGTTCGATAGTTGCTTCTCTATAAACTCTTCTAAACTCTTCTCTTCCAATTTCCTTTGATAAGTCATCAGAAATATGTCTTATATCCTTATTATCAAGACCGTGAAATAAAATGAAACATTTAGTATTCCGAGGAATATATTTGGGAGCATCGTAATAGCTTTGTGTTAAGTAAATACAATTAGTATTCTTATTTCTACTAAGACTAAAATATTCTTTGATATTGTTCATATTTTATTATCAAGTTTGATATCATCAAAAACTACTACTTTTCCAGATTCATCATCTAAATCTTTAACAGGTATAATTTCTTCTGGACTAAGAATTTCAAATACATCTTCATCAAATAATGACCCAAATTCGTCTAATAATTCATACTTTTCTTGATTAGGATTTATTGTATAAATGATGCATTTGTCATAATTCATGTATCTCAAAAGCATATTGAGAAGAAGATTAGTTTTTCCTACTCCAGTAGATCCAACTATCATGTAATGACAATCTGGTAATAGAAAATGATGTTTTGTTTCCTTCTTATTTTTTGTTTCATCAAAATTTAATAACTCCATATATTATCTATTGTATATTATATGAGCATTTCATTTTTTGGGACGATTAGTGGACTAACAAGTAAAGTTTTAACAGGACCACCTGGTCCTCAAGGACAACAAGGAATTGGATATCAACTAGATGCTGATGGTAATTATGATGCACAAAATAAACGGTTAGTTAATATATCCAAACCAGTAAATAATAAAGATTGTGTAACTAAGGAATTCTTAGACGAAATTCCTGCAGTGTCTCTTACACGCAGTATCAAAAAATACAAAAGATTGTTCACTGAAGGTGAAATAATCGATGGGTTGCCCCTTCCTAAAACTGCATCATCTGCTACATCGAAAGCATACGTAGATACCCTCGTTACTACCAAAGATGCAACTATGAAATCATACGTTGATCAAGGTGATAATTGTATAAATCAATCCACACTAAACGAGTTTAGTTTCAAGGCAAATAATTTCGCCGACTTGAAAAACAAATTCGCTAGTTTCGTATATGGGAAATAGAGAGATTATACAACTAAATATCATAACTCACCAACTCACATTGTATGTACATTAGACCAAAGTCCCGCACTTCTCGCTGTTAATCTTGGCAAACCCAAACAAGGAGTTTATGGTTTTCGCATCGAGGGAGTTACAGATCCTAAGGATGATAGTAGTAACTTCGATGTTGAAGCATATTCAGCATATTCCAACAGGATGACAGCAAGTACAAGGTATAAAAGTAAGCTAGAACATAATGTGATAGTCATCGACTTGAAATTACGAATCTTGGAAGAAGCCAATAACAAAGTTTTTACCTTGAGATTATCACACGCATTAAGAAAAGAGATCGCAATATTCCTCTATGGTCGTAGAGGTGAAGGACATGTTGACCCAATGATTATAGACAATATAAATTACAGCAATAGATTACTAATACCAAAATCCAAAAGTCTCGAATCTAATGATCGAAGAGGTGTTATAAACGTTAAAACCAATTTTGATCATTCGAAAACACCAATTGATAATCTTGTATCGTTAAAAGACGAATATAACTTCAAAGAAAATTACACAACGAATAGCTTTGGTAATAGGTACTTCCTGTTCATTTTTCCAACTCTTGTATCCTTAGAAAGTCTAACTATGAACCAAAAAACAGCTTCTTATAATGGTGAATGGGAAGTCCATGTTTTTGATGAAACAACAGGAAAATACGACAAGATATCTAGTCGATTAGCTTTCAACGCAAAAAGTACGTTATTTAGTTTAGACGAAAACTACGGACGATTATATAAACTAGTTCACGCTTTTGGTAATGTTGACAAAAGCCTTTCGATATTGCCTGTAAATTTCGTTACAAAGAAAATAATTATTATAATATAACCTAATATATATGTCGATACGAGAAAAGATAATAATAAAATTTTCAATTGGAATCACATTTCCAATAAATTATCAGAAAATGAGATCATAGAATTAAAAAGTCTATATCGAACATATTACAGAAAATGTTGGTCATATAAAAAAAGCTGTAAAACATTTTCGTAGATTAAAATTACTCGGCATATCATTATCAATAGTTTTTGCTTCAACGGGAATTGGAAGTGCTGTTGGATTGGCAACTATTCCACGAGTTACTATTTCTACAATGTCTCTCGTAATACAAGGATGGATGAAACAACAATGTCTAGACAACAAAATTCAATCAAGCGTATACGCTTACCAAAGTTACCAGCATTTATTAAACAATCTCAAACAAGTTATGCGAAGTGGAATATACGATCCTCAAGAACTGTATACATCAATGAAAACATTAGACGATTTCATCGTCGACAACAGTCCTGTTATTGACAAATTCCTAGATAATTATGATAATAAATTCAGAGATGCATAACAAAATTAATTGTATCACCTATCAAAGACCATAATTTATCCCAATAATCTTCATAATACTTCATAGTCTTCTTATTCTTCGATACAGGAACGACTTCATAACTAAATTGCATAATCATTAACAATTTTCTCAAAATGAATGTTATCGAAATCATTCGTCTTCTCTTATTATCAACCTCATGTTGAACTTTTTCAATTTCTTCGAAAACTCGATAAATCTTCGAACGATCATTTGGATGAATTCGTAAATTCAATTTATTCAATATATTTTCAACATGATATTTTAATTCATATACACTCTTCTTTCTAAACTTATGCTTATTCTTTCCAAAATCAACGAATTCATGTACTTCTTCATAACGATGAAATGAACCACATTTCACGCAAATAATTTTACCATCATGGCTTTCTAATTTCATCTCTGGACAATATTCGAATTCTTCATAAATTTCTAAGCAATAAAGTTCAATATTGCAAAAAGGACAACACATATGCCCTAAATCTGATAATGATAAATGATCATCTTCGTTACACTCTGGCTTCATTCTCCTATATTATATTAACGTCTTACTTTTATATCTGTTTGTTTAATAAATCGTACATTTTCTTACAATTTTCAATAATACAAAATTAAATTATAAATTTTATTATACAATTTCTAATAATTATTAATAATATTTCATAAAATATTAGTAATATGATTATTTCATATTACTAGTACTATGTAGTATAGTAATTGACGCCTGTATCAACGAGTTTCGAAGAAACGTCATTTTTGAACGAAGTGAGAAAATGCGTCGATACCGTCAATTACTATACTACTAATATTTTTATGTCATGGTATTTTTAAGATATTTTGGGAACTTTTCAGACGGTCATACCCTAACCTTTTCGACCCTGATCTCAGTTCTTATTTCTATAACCTTTTTCCCTAGCATTAAAAAGTAATAATTTGTTTTTGTGCAGGAATAATGTCAATGTAAAATTGTTAGAAAAAATACGATTTGACGTCCTTCCAGCCGGTAAGTGGTACGGATGTAGCTGTAGTGTAAAAAAAAGCGCCAATTTAAGGATTTTCTTTTGGCATGCCAGAAAAGTAGGGACTATTTTGTGTGGTTTGGTTTTAAGGCAGGCATCTTTCTTGGCTATAAGATTTGAACGTCGCTCGAGCCCCCTCCCCCCTCCCCTCCCCCTTCATAAAACCTTCTTTTTAACCATAGTGGCCATGTAAACTTTTACGTATACAATTAAAAAATTCTTATTTGGTCTATGATCAAACGAACAACGCTCCAAACATTTATCTTTATTCATTGTTCTGTGCTAAGTGAGTGAAGCTCTGGGTGATCAAGAGCAATCCTCCTTTGCTGATCCTTGTGTAGTCTTTTTTGGTATACTTTCGTTGCCCTAGCAACTAAAAAGAATGTGCATGAAACCAGAGCTACCACAACACCATTTGTTTAACAAGACACAGCACTAGTAAATTAGTATAATTACCATTAATGAAAAGCATTTGAAAATACGTCAAATAAAAAATAGCAATAAAAACGTCAAATAGCATTTGAAAGTCTTTACGGTATGTAACTAGGCACTCAAAAATAGTATCATACAAAATAAATGCGACTCAATTGTATACATACAGTTTGAAGAGAGGTATGCGGTAGAACTATACTTATATCAACTAATAATAATAATTATAGTAGCTTATTTACTGTCTGGGCATAAGGGATATATAAAATCGTACTATGCATGTAAATCTAATTTAATATGAATATAAAAATACACAGATAAGTTGCCTATTATAAGTACACAAATTACACTTGTATAATGAATCAAAGCTTTAAAATTAACTTAATGGTTCTTGATGTAAAGCTTCCGGCCTGCAAGTGAAGGAGAAAATTAGAATGGCTGCCTAATCAGGGATACTAGCCTTCGAAGCCGCACCAAAACTCCAAAACACTATCATGCCCTTTGCTGAACCTCACTATAGCGCTTGAACATAAATTCAGTTCGAAGAACTATGGCAAAAATATTTTTGAAAAGAAAAAAAAATACTACAGCTGGTCATCGGGCCATACCTAAGCGACGTAAGTCCAAAGAACAACGGTCTAAGACTCCAAGAGGCTAGTGGTGGGCCGAGACCAGAGGCACAGGGATACATGAAAGGCCAAGAGGCGTATGCAAATGGTACAAGACTGGTCTATTCGGGAGGAGACACCCCAGTCCAAAGGATGGGAGAGGCACAAGTAGCTTGCACATGTGTTAATCATGCAACGAAAGCTAAAGGCGTCGTCAAGCCCAGAGCAAAGAGGCGTTGACTCAGTCAGAGGTACCGCAGTAGCGCTTGCTCCTGGGCCACCATCCGGTTTGCATTTGAAGTCAAGTGCGCTTGGACAGAGAGCTTTGGGTATTGAGCCACTGAAGACCAGCAAAAATGCCAAACCAAAAACAAAAAGTTTTGTCGAGTTTGTTTTCTTACTTGTTAAATAGTGTTTTACACAATATTCGAGCTACTGTTTTAGAAACAGTTCATGCATCTCTATCAGCATCAATCAGTCTTTGTGGTTAAAAAGGTTCTCAAAAAATCTCAATCAAGCAATTTTTCGCCACTGAGTTACAGCTTATAAGGCTCTTCAAGTCGCTTTAGCTTGTAAAATTGGACTTATATGCCATTAAGAAATGATTTTAGGTTCAATCGATAATAAAAATTTTGAAAACTACGAAAGTTAAGCAACTTCAATGTCTTCAGTTAATACTATAATTTAAGAAAGCCGATGCTCCATTTAATTGCCACGAACTTCAATAAACAGATACTCTAAGTTTCCTGAGAGATCTTTTGATGAGTAAGAGCGTCAACTTTAATAAAGAAGTTAACTGTTAACTACAATTTATGCAATAAAAGATGTTAATGATCCGGCCGGGCAATTTAAGGGGTTTTTTTTGTTAACGAGCGTTAGGTTCTATACTATAGACACGGTTCTCTTTTGATCACGTTGCATCAATCTTTTTCAATTTCAATCATTAAAGTATACATAAACATAGTCTCTAGATATGAGAAACACATTATATGAATCTAAACCAGCTAACACGAGTTCATGGCAGCTCAACCTAGTCGGAAGTCGCTTGATGAACACTAAAAGGTTATCAAGAACATCAACAATATATTCACGCTCCAAACTCTCAATCTATCGTAACGTACAACCAAACAACAATGTGGTATTCTATGTCCTTTACACTCGGTCCTTACCTTTTAGGCTGTCAAGAGTCAGTCTATTATAAATTTAGCTGGCCATGGTCGAAAAGTTTCACGGCCGCTTAACGTCAAGTGGCAGGAAAAAGCTTGAAGCGTTCCAAACTGCCTTGCATACTGATTACTTCCAACGGTCCACAATTGCACGTTGGAATTTAACTGTTGTTGCACTCGCTTTTAGTAACCAGTTTGGCCTCTAGTGGGACAATTATGCTTTGTTTCCAATGTAATATCGTTAATGCTAAACAGAGGAATTGGCAGGTTGAAGATAATACAGACGAGTCAAATGATGTATGGTAGATTATTGAACGAGCTATTAAACCGCAACTAGTGAAAGAGAAAGCAGAAGGAAAGAAAAATAGACAAACGAAACAGCTAGCAGAATAGACCTGTCAAGAGTAAAACCAACTTTAAATGTGATGTGCTTTAAGCAGCCGAACGTGTTGAAATAACAACAGTATGAAGTAGCGATGAAATCAAGGTCAGTTTGTAGAATTCCACGTGCACGTACTGATTGTGGTAAAATATCTTGTATTGTGAAAGTGCCAAATTAAGGTTTGTTTCCCTGTTTTCATATTTTGTTATAATGAACTCGTTTGCCGCATTCGTCAGTAAATCGTAATTATATAAGTTGTCGGTACGGGACTGAGTCTGGGTGTTTAGCAAGGCTGCCTGATTGAGGCGGACAATGCAAGGAGACGGGCCTAACTGCGTCGAGGCAAGCAAGCCCGGAAAAACTTGAAAATTAGGTTGTCTGAGACTGAAATAAATTTAGACAGCCAAAACCAACATGAGAATGTAGATACCATTTTTTCTACTTCAAAATCGAATATTTTGGATGAGTAATTTCTTCAAACTTTTTTTTGGCTAAGTTCACAAAGAGAGAATAAGAATCAGATTAGAACTGCATTTTACGTGATCTTTTAACCTTGCTTAATCTTGCACTTTTTAAA
>JAOBAT010106967.1:0-38219 GCA_026413305.1 Hydrozoanthus tunicans
TGTTTAAAGGATACAAAGTTGAAACGAGCCGTAGTTTTGGCGCGATATGGTTTGATGATGAATTAAAATGTGTATGTCATTTAAACATAGCAAAGAGTGAAAGAAAGTAAATTTAGTTGCTTTTGAAAGCGCTTGAACAATGAAACCGTAATTCAATACTGATTCGAACAAACCAAAAAGTTGCAATTACACGGGCTTGCTGATTTTGAGCAACTTCGCCTGTTGAATCTCATTAAATGCTTCTTTTCAACTCATTAAAGTGTGATGCTTGTTCAAAAACCGCCGGAGCAAAGCAAGAAACTTTTTAAAGGAAGTGACGACTTTGCTTGAAAGATGAATAATCATTTTACAACTTTGGTAGAAATATGTGATTTTACAGCGAAGCTTGTTTGGCTAGGGTTCGTCACGGGACAATTCACTGAAACAACAAGATCTGTTGAGAACAAACAGGTTTGCGTCAGATGTCTTTCTATTCATATGAAATACTTTTAAGATTATATTGTTTATTCTCAACACTGCCATTGAATAAAAGTTTATGTTTCGTGGTGAGAATTAATAGGCTAGCATTCCATTGAACATTCGCATTTTGTTTTTTAATTAAGATTTTGGCGAAATTCGCAAAAATCCACCTGTCCAAGCCTTAGAATGGAAGTAACGCGTTAAAGTTCAATGTTTTGCAACTTATCTGATTCAACATCTATGGTCACTGCACCATAAACCGTGTTTAATTGTGAATAAACAACATTACGCGATTCAACAAAGGACACTTAATGCGAAATAGGTTGGTAGATTGAGGCATTGAAATTCAAAAGATCTCCAATCGATCTAATAAGCGAAGGGGAAAAATAGCAGATGACGCCCTTGTTTTTGTCAACCATTAATTAATGGAATAATACCCTAACTCGGGGTTTTGAGCCAAACTACAGAAGTTTTCTAGAGTAATAATTTTTCCTCGAATTGCCTGATCTGCTTGGTTATGATAACGAGGCGATTGAAAATTGCCACAGCGTATATGTTGGGTCTAGACCATTGAATCTCTGAAATATAGGATCTTAAATATTGCAATCACAAAAACTTAATTAGATTTCACATCGAGCCGAATTCATTGTGTTTTATTATTAAAGAAAATTTTATACATCAGTTGTAGCGCAAAACGGAATCGAATTTCGTTTTTAATAACGTTTTGCCAAACAGCAGTAATTTCTAAAATTTGATTTTCATCAAATAGATATAAAAATTATGGCTTTCAACATTTTGGCGACAAGAACAGGTTTTTACTTTTTGTTTATTTGACATTATCTTTTTAAACTTTAAGTTACTTTTTTTCTAACATCCGGGAAGCTTCTTGAAACAACGGCTCGTCTCAGTTAATCCTGTGTTAATGTCGTTTAAAAAGGATTTTTCGCACCGCTCACTGTGATATGAATTTCGCTCGGCGTTGATGAGAATATCTGTACAAAAACTTCCTGCATTTAATTGACGATTAGTTAGACAATGATAAAATAGTCATCCTTTAACCAAACTTTTGACGACACAGATTCTGGAATTTTTAAGCTGATGGGTCATTCGGTTCGAATCGTCATCATGTTGGCGAGCTGGAAAATTCATAATTCGAGCAAACGGCTTCGGAAAGAAGTCACTTTTGTTTAATGGCGGTGTAATGGAAGATTGTGCTTGACAACTGCGATAGATATCTCGTTCGTTTTTCGTATCTCTTTAAGTTTATCGATATGGCGGCTTACTGTTTGGGAAAATCAATTAAGGTGTTTCCTTTAATAGGCTGTGCGCTCAGAAAAGCTTTTAACGCGAAGCACCTATCAGTAAAAGAATCGTATATAAATGAAAGCTTTTACAGACAAAGCACCGAGAAAACCTTATCAAGAAAACTCAAGGACACCGGAGTTCTCAATTCTTGTTATTAAAATCGCCAGAGACAGTTTGGCGGCTTTTCTTCAGTACAGCACCGCTTTTCGCCATGAAACCATAACAGCTGCCGTCAGGGGATTTATTCAGAGGCAATAAGTGCGTACGCCATGAGCTAACCCTTTAACAATTTCAGTTACAAAAGCCGATAACCCACAGCATTAAAAGAGCAACACGGCAAACTTGTACTAAATATACAGTATTTTCACGAACACTAGCTAAATGCTCATGTCACAAACTTGAAGCGAAGTAAAAAGTTGCAATAATCTGCAACAACAGTTCCTTCCGCTGTTTCAAGTACGTGTGCAAATATCGCTTGATAGAAACCCGTTTCGAGGAAAACTCTTTGTTGTAAATCTGTCGTTTTTCTACAGATTTTACGTCAAAACCAGGCAAACTTTCGACGTAAAATTATTCTCACATTATTTAGACTAACAAAACGCGTTCAAAGTTAGCCCCGCCGGGCGTAGTTCAAAAGATTTGTTGTAGAAAAGTCTTTATGACGAGCCCTAAAACATGAAAACACTTGCTTTCGAGGCGATAACGACGCAGCTGAAACAAAAATCTTTACTTTATCTTCAGCGAACAACGACAAACAACACGAAAAAGATAAAAATCGAAAAAAACAGCGAAAGATTGACAAGTAGTACAGCCATTAGAAAGGCACATTTTGAACTCTTTTCAAAATATTAAACTTATCTTTAGTAAACCCAATGAAAATTCCAAACATCTTACCATGACCATTTCTGTAGTCCTTGAAAAAATCTTTCTGGTCCTTGTACTCGCGATAGTCTTTGTATTCCTTTTGGTAATCCTTGTATCTGTCTACATACGGGAGCGGCTCGTCATAGAACGAGTGCAAGTTTGGGTCGTACACGGAGCTGGCTGTAAAAAGAACAGAAATACTGAGGCAACTAGTATTAATGACATTAAGTTTGTAATATAGGGCATTGGAAATGATTTTATTTGAGTTTAGGCGGGATTTAACGAATCCTTTGTTCAATTTTACTTTTGCTGTGAGTTTCACTTCACATTACAAATACTAACGAGTTATCTGTATACTGAACTGTTGGCAGAAAAAAACACAGAGCTATTACAGAAGATTAGAAGATTCAAACCTAGTTTGTCTAGTATTTCTTTTTCTGAGGCGCAAATTTTCATGAACTCTTTCAAAAAGTCCAAAATCTGCATATCATTAGACAGTGAGATTACTTCTTAAACGCACGAAATCGTCAAGTCATTCAAAGGAATATCTTTTTAATTACAACCGGGAGAGAAGTCCACAGGATTAAATGGTCTAGTTGACAAAATGCTCGGTTGTATATGTCCGGTCTTTTTCGAGGTAGAAAGAATCACAAGTATTAATTTTGCGGCAACACGCCTGGGTAATTACTAAGAATTAAGTTTTCTACAACGAATTAGCTTTTCTAAACACAACTCGCTTCGAATATTCTTCAATTACCTCCCGCTGTAAATAAGAAAAACTGTAAAGAAGAATGAATTGGACAAAATATTTGTTGAACATCAGTTTTTCAGCAGTTAAGTATTCCTTTTTCAAAAGAAGCGAGTCTTTTTGAGCTGAAAGTAATTGATTAATTCGCGATCAAACAACAGACGCCAGTCATGTTTTGCCATCTTAACTAAAGCCCGCATGTCGGACTCTGCGCCGAATTCTACATGTTAAAGCATCCCCGTAACCTAGAAATAAACGTATTTGAGTTTCTAATGACAACGATTCAAATATAATGTCACGTAAACTTAAATTCCTTCGTTGAACAAGTGCAGAGGAAGAGGAAAAGGAAATTGTAAGGCGAAAATAAAGGAAGAGAGATAAGGACATTGGGGCCTAAAATGTGCAAGTATAGTAACATTGTCCTCTTTTGGGAAAAGGGAATCCGCTAAACTCAAGCAAAAACACTCACTTCAGATACATACATACTTATAAAAAGACATCTTCTTTTGTACGGGTTAGAATATTAACTTGTTTCCCCTTCGTGAGTGTTTTAAAGTATATACTCTTAACTCGTTTATCGTTTCCGCCTTTTCTTGTTGACAACCCGTTTCCCGTTTACCATTGTAAATATCCTGTCCTTTACTATAAATTTCAGTTGTATCTTCCCGATATTTCAAAGATTCGGTGTTAAAGAGTTTGGACAACACAGTGTTTTCTGATAAAATCGTCTTAAAACAAAGGCAAACTTGCCGTGGCGATATCTGAAAGTCGTAGTCCGCCTGTTCAGCGTTCAAACCAAAAAATGCGGTCGAAGGAAGAAATGCTTCGAAGGCAAGACAAAAGTGCGGGGTAGTTAATTAGAGAAGAACAACTTTGCGATGAAAATGAAAATAACGTTGAATTTTTGCTCAGGATACAATGTTATTTCAAGCAAAGGTTTTCGCTACTGGAAATTTCGTTTTGGAAGACCTTACCGGTCTATTGGCAATGATAACTCAAGTGTGAAACGTCGAACTCAAAAACTAGAATCGCACCATCGAAGAAGGTAGACAGGGAACTCGGATAATTTCTACTCTTTAGAGCATAATGTTGTTTGAAACACAGTTTGGCTCCAAAACGGAAGGAAATGAGCTAAGTTATGTTGAGAAATTAGGCATTTTGCCATTTAGCTGGTTCTGTGATGGCTTTAACATGTACATGAGGAAAAAACGTTAATTGAAGCTCAGAAAAACACGCGAGTTTAGGCTTCTTGTCTTTAAACGTTTGATGTGTATTGAAGAGTGCTGGTCGCGTCTCCTAGCGTATGTGGTTAATCGAAAGACATGTAAATTACAGCATAAGACTAACGAAGTATTCAGTTTGTGGTAAAACTTATTTCTATTCCTTCTTTGTCTTCTAAATGATAACTGCCTGCAAGCCCTGAAAATATTTGATTTTTTTTTCAAGATAAAAAGTTAATGGAATAAAATTTCCTTTCTGAAGCAGAGTGTTTGTTTCCCCATTTCTTTTTTATAGCTAGTTTATTCAGTATGAAAATCGTGAACATTTGAGAGAAGGTAATGGCAGGTTTGTGGTATAAAGGATGCCGTTATTTACAAAATTTATGCTCGTATATTATACAAAAATTGTAATCGAAAAGGAACAAAAAAGTAGTTTTAAAAAACCATCTTAAGAAAAATGAGCATACAAGAAAGGCCATAAATTTAGTCAAGAGATCAATTTATACAAAAATTTGTCGCCAAAACTAATTACGTTTAGTTAGTTAGCATCTCCGTGTTGCTTTGAAACTAAAGTGAGCTTTTCAAACGCAAAACAAGTATATTTAAGAAAGTTCAATCAACGCTTGATTTTCTTGAACTCTAATAAAATTTTTAAAAGCCTTTTTCAACAGATTGGGCTTGCTCTTTAGAAAATTTCTGTTTGGGTTGTTTACCTTTTCAGGACTGTCTTTATAAATGACTTACGTCATTCAACAGCCAAGCAGACTCCAAAAGATATTACCAGCTTCTCAAAAACAAAATGTCAGTGAACAGAAATCTAGCAACAGGAAACACAAGATTTCAAGTTTATTTCTGACCCAAAAATAACTCCTTTCAGCATTGCTGCAAATGAGTGGGATTTACCGCGTGCATTTTTATTCTAAAGGTTTCTGTTTAGTGTACTGCAGATTGGAACAGGGACAAAGTAGTTCTAGAAACTCACCCTAGGCATTGAACTAATCGTGCGTGCCTAAAATTAAATTCTCATATAGAACAGTGTTGAACGTAATTTTTGGCTTGAAGTGAAAGTTCTTTTTTGGGTATTGAAAAGGCCTTTTCAAGGGAAATAGTTTAAAAGGCTAATCAGGTGAAATTTATCCCATTCAATTTGGTCTCGCACCTGCCACAAACAATATGGATCTTACAGTTTTATAACCGTGTGCTCATACTCAAAGAAAATTGAATTATCTCTGACAATACGATGCAAATGACTCTCCTAAAACTCGACTCATTTTAAAAAGTTTAGAACGGCTTATAATTCACAGGTCTATAAGGCGGCGTAAAATGTCTTCTAAATGAAGCTCAGTCTTTGTATAATTTAATTAGAAAATACAAACTGCAAACACAAAACCTTGGTGTGCGCGAAATCTGAAAAGCAGGAGCGGATTTTTGTAACAGAAAATCGACAAAGAGTTTGAAGATCAATGGGGGGTAGTTGTGTGTATTCTTCAAAAAACTGAGACAGAAAAAGCGAGGGATTGAATTGTTGTTGACATTAATAAAAGTTTAAGACTGGCTGAAAATGAATTAACAAGTAATTTTTCGACTTAAGCCCAGTCAGTGGTACAACAGAAGCCACGAAAACCAAAAACTCGAAAGCGATTTAAATGTTTCTTGGAACTATTACATGGAAACTAAGAGTAGAATTTTAAGACCAAAATAAGAGGGACATAAAAAAATTGTGGCATCTGGTCAGAGCCTGTCATACTTTTTCTTTCTGTTTGCTAACAAAAATATTAAACCCCTTTGGAAGAAAATCTTTCTAAAAACATCTGCCGGCCAAATTTGAGATATTGTGCTTAGCTCACTCCATTACAATTAAAATTAATTTCGAAATTTCTATCATAAAATCAAAAGTATACATATTCATGAATCCATGCTATCAAAATGTCTAATTAGAATGAAAAAACAATGCACCAATGACGTTCTAAATGAAAAAACGTACCTTCTGTTGAGTTTGGTTGAAGGCCGTAACATTCGACCTGTTGATGAGCCTGATGAAAAACCGACAAGCTTTTCATATGTTCTGCTGACGAAATCATTTCTGCTCAGTCAATCAGCAAAAAATACAAAAACGAAAAAATTAAACTATTACAAAAAAGTAAACGCAGCTTTTTAGTTTTCTAAATCTTTGATATTTAAGCTAACAAAAAGAAATTCTCGTTTGCTTTACTTCAAATAGTGTTTTCGAACAGCGCGGCTCACTGCACGTCGAACAAAAATTAGACCCACAACTTGTCACCACCGCATGTTCGTGTTTTTGTGTTAATGGGTTCAAAAAATAGAATTTAGAATTGTATTAATTTCGATAAAGACCTCGCAAAAACAGTTATTAAGAAATAAGTTGTAACGTCCGGAAAGTTTCAATTTAAATGAAGATCCTGCTAGACTCACTAAAAAAGTAGTGAAAATACTATTAAAGATTTGGCATCCAACGCCGACATGAAAGAGCAAGCGATACATTTCACGAATTCACAACCCTTGCGTTCGCGAAGTATGCATTTCTTTCTAGAAATTAAATTAACTCTTCAAAGAAACAACTTTTGAATTATTTGCGAGGCTGGCAAAAGCGCAGCGGGCTTTTACATGTTCGTGGAATCGGTAATAAAGATCGCGAAAAATTGCGAAAGCGAGATTTGTTTCGAAAGTATAAACTGACTAAACAAGAAACCCCGAAAATCCAGAAATTACCTTGCTCGTACGGATTATCACAGGCCGCATAGTCCACAGGTTCCTGTTTAATGTTTGAGTATGCTTGCGGAGGAACTGACTCGAACGCTGCCATAGTGTCGTAGGCGAGTTGCCTATATCCTTTCACACAGTGAAATGAGGTTGGTTGCTGTGTGCAGGTGTACACGACAGGAGAGTTATTTGAGCTGTGGGCATCGCTTATCATTTTTACGTAAGAACTTGCATCATTGGAAGCATCCATGTTTGAAGTTAGAGAGCTACGCGATGAATGATCTTGCTTGCACGACTGCTCCGCAGGTTCTGTCTTAATCCGGATGGCGTAACAGGCTGCAAAGATGAAATAGCCCTTCAGACAAAAATGTCTATTCATTTCCAAAACAAAACTAACGCGTTGAATGGCTCAAACAAAAAAGAACGCTTTATTTACATAATTGAAAAATGGGATGGGGGCAGACTCTAAAAACAAGCAAAATTCAGCACTTTTGTTCTACAACATAATACGTATATGTCGATTATTGTAATAAACTGAAAATCAGTCCTATAAAATACATAAATATTGCAAAAAAAAACCGTGATTAAAGTTCATTTTGGGTATAAAATTGGACCCGAAAATTGTTTCATTGATGTTTTTTAATTTATCGATTCGGATCTTTTGATGTCGAGTGATCTTTCCAATAGTCATTTGGCTGGCTCCAAATTTATTATATTTGAAGTTTTGTGCTTTTAAAGTGATAAATAAAAGGGCCTCAGGCGAGCAGCCGTTAGGTTCTACAAGACTATGTTACTGATAGCAGTAATTATATTTATGTTCTACTGTAAGATGTTTCACTTCTTGGCGTGTGTTTACTAAGAAATCTACTTAATTAAATTTTCGATCAAAATACTCTCCTATAGATCAGAAAGAAAAGCTATATAGCTCGGTTCACTGTTACCTCTTCAAGCTGCCACAGAAATCGAAGAGACACGCTAAAATTTGATTTTGTAAGTGTTTGGTTTCGTTTCTGTTTCTAAACCTGTTGCTGAAATATTTTAAGCTGCTATGTTGTTTCCGACTTACTTTCTTTCGACGAAGAGCCTGTGCTGGCGCTGTCCATTTGGGGCACGAACTGTTCATCGGTGCTTGTGGATGGATAAGGCCGGGCTGAAATTAGTAACAAAGTTATCTCAGATTGATGCCCTTTCCCAACACAACATTACAACTTAAACTTTTATGTGTTGTGATACTTTTCTATCAATAATTCACGGATTAAACGCATTTGCGGTCGAAGGCTCTAATTCGTCTTCAAAGGGAAGTCAAATTTGTCAAGTGTGTTTGGTCTTGTACCTTCGCTTATCCATTGGTCTTGCATTTGGCTCAAGTCTTGAAACAATTCTAAAACACAAGAACATGGATAACGTTTACTCACAGTAATATCACGTACTTTCTAGGATACTCGACCATGTTGTTTTAACGAAGGAAAGTCGAGAAGAGAAAGTCCAATCTATATTACCTTGCGAATCTAAGGTTAGCTTGCTGCCGTTCTTTGGGTGATCGTTTGACAGGTAAGATTTTCTTTCCTTTTGTACTGCCCGTGTCGCTATTAGCTGAACAAGAAATAATCAAATTAGAAATTTTTTATACAATTTTAGAATTTTGTTTCATTTAACAAAAGTGTAAAGTATATATACCTGAGGATACATATGCGGTACTTCCTGGTCGTACGTGCCTTGAACTTGGTACATTCTAGGCCAGAACACAACTACTCTTACACCTAACGTATTCCTATTTTGACAAGATTACTTCGCCAGTCAAACGCTTGTTTGTCTTGTCGTAAGATGAATAAAACTGTCTCAAAATTGAAACTAAAACAACACTCGAAGTTGAACTTTAAAATAAAAATAGGAAACGAAAAAAAATATGTCGCCTTTTGTATCGTATTCGACTATATTCACTTTTGTGATTTTCTATGGGTATAGTTAAATTCACAACAAATCTTTTTACGATTCTCTCTTGATATCTTTCTCATACAAATCTTTCATTTATAGTTCCACTGCGCTTGATTGGTTGAGATTTGAGTTCAATTTGACGTACGATTGGTCATTTGTGAGGAACAATCCAGCAAGTGTCAATTTCATTCTATTGACCAATTGAAGACAATATAAACCTGTTTTGGCACACGTTTGAAGAACTGTGAAGTTTCCCCGCGCGTGGTTCTAGTGTCAAGGGAAATTCGAGTGAATAATAAACAATATTTCTCGCCTGACCAATGACAGGCGTGTTTTGATATCAGCGTCAGACGTACCGCAGTTTGTTGGTAGAATGTGAACACTTTTCTTTGAAGGGGACATCAATACACATGAATATATAATAGTAGTTGTAAGTTCTTTGTTCGAAATTCTCTCAAACACGATCACAAAGACAAATTTAAGGTCGTTGTTTACCTTGATCTTTTTAGTTGAAATGTCAGGCTGGGGGCAATTTAATTTGCGTCGACGTGCGAGACGAGTGTTCAAACATTACGCCCCGCTTCCCTCGTCATCAAGAATGACATTCACACACGAGGGAGGAACACGATAAAAAAGGCTCATTATTACTTGGCTTGCAAAATACAAGGATTTGATGAGCGCTGGATTTGATGCATTCGATGAAAAGAGACGAAATTTAGGAACAATAGAAAGCGTGGAACCCTAACATTCATTTCACTAATTGGCATTGTGTATTGGAGAAAATAAGTTAGCATGTCATTGTTTTGAACAAAACAGGTGACGACTCACTATCGTAGGGGATATTTCGAAATATTTCCTCGTCTTTCTTCTTGAAACATTTAAACATGTCGATAAACACATAAAAATATAATTTGATCAACTTAAGAGCATGTTTTTTTCCAAGTATTTTCGACGCCTCATTTGTACTATGTGTCACAGAGGCAAAGTTAAACTCTCCGAAATTTTATCTTCGGTTTCTAAATGAATATTTTGGAAACATAAGTGGACGCTGTTTTGCGAGTATTTTTTCCCACGCTTGTTTCTCATAAATTGATAAAAAAGAGCATCATAAACTTTCGCTAAAATTCTAAAAAAAATTGAATGTTCTCAACTGTCCAAAAACGTCATTCTACTTTCTCGGTTTTAAAGACATTTATTTCCGGACGAAATGGCTAACTAGATCTTTTTATTTAAACACAATTCTTAAGCAGCGCAAAACCATAGCCTGTTCAGAAAAGTGGCTAGATTTACATTGACAGAACTTGAGTAATTATCGCTTTAGAATGCGAGAATATGAAATGGTACTGATCACAACCCTTTTTTATAAATGGCAAGCATTTGTGATTTGTCATAAAATTTCCCATGTTACGAGTTTTTATAAATTTGTAGGCCTGAAGTGTACTGTTAATGTGTATGACGCAACATTCGTGATGAACAACTGGAAAGTTTGGAGTCCTCAGTTACGCCAATTTTTGTGTGTATCTTTGAAAACTGCTCCATTTTTACTTTCAGATGTCGATAAACATTACGTCCATTGACACATACAATCTCTGATGTCACGCATTTTATCAACCGCGTACAACTCGGTACACGATTCTGACAGATTCACAATTTTATGAAGTGCCGCGCAAACAAACTTTGGTAAAATGAATCCGTAGGACTATCTAAAGAAAATATCAGAATATGAGCACAGATTTATCACGTCCGAGTTAATCAAAACTTCAAAATGGTAATTTTTTGTCGGCGGGCCAGTTTTCTGTTTTACAAGAAACTGAATCGTAAATTAATCTGTTACCGCTTTATCATGATCTTGTTCAACATTTTTCATTTTAGAAAAATGCATTGTGACAGCGAAGAAACAAAGAATAAGTCGAGCTAGTAATATAATTTAATCTAGAAATATGTTAAATTGAGCGAGAAATGCCGAACACGAGTCGATAACGTAACAAAGAAACATTCTATAGCATCTTTGGGGTTTTATTCCAACTGCTTCCTTCCTATTCCTCTTTCTTAACAAAGTTTCCCCTGAGATGAAATCTATCAGATTTTCTGTTGTAGTACGACTTGAAGTGGTGGCCCTTTTTTTTTTGGTACGTTCGTCACAGTTGTGTGTCGTCAGTGCGTGAGGTACGGAGCCAAAAAAGATATTGCAAAATATATTTAGGTTGCGGCCCTATTCAGAAACAAAGCTACCTACAACTTTCTTTATTTGACAAAGATGTTTTTGAAGTTATTTTTGAATCAAAAACGGAATGAAGCGGCGATGCGCCTGTATCACCTGACGTGAAATTAGTGTTCAGTTGCACAGTTCTGAAAATTGTCAAAGGTAGCAGCTGCCAGTTTTTTTTAGAACTGCCTACCACTCATTTCTTTTATAGTACCCAATATTCTGAGCTTTGTTGTGTTGAATAAGCCAAAACCGTAGCCAGAATTTTTCTTTTAAAAACTCGTGCTCCGCGAAGAAAAAAAACTGAAAACAAATGGCTGCAGATCATAAAGTTTTGCTGCTTAATTTCGTTTGTTCAAGCGATAGCTTTCTCATTGCTGATATTTGGCCAGCGCTTATCTATTGGGAGTTAATTTTATTCACAAATTTAATTTATTGTAAAGTTTTGTGTGGCAATTGTTGTTTTTGCTGCGAAGGCCTTAAATGTTTACTTGTCATAATACACACATCTCTGCTGCCAAAAGCAACACCAAGTCTTTTCAAACTTGTAAATTTTTTGGAATGATAAACTTTAAACTAAACACAAGAAAAATACTGTTTTAAAACGATAACTTTTAGGTTAACGACAACAATAACTGAACTGAGGCTGAAAATTTTAGAATTGATGCTTTCAAAGAATTAAATCTAAATGCGCGAATCACAACTTTTTCTTAATTAGGCGACAATTTCAAAGAGACCATGAATCTCGTTTCAGGTGGTTTACAAACACTGATTGCTACAAAGCGCCCTAACTACCGACCAACGTAAGATCTCTTTTATCCCTAAAACTCCCACCTTTGTTAGAAAAAAAATAAACGATATCAAACCGCAAAAATCCGTTCTGTTTAAAGAAGTCTTAGAATTTTTATGAATTAATTCATCAAAAGTGCAAAAGTTACAACTGACAATTCAAATGAAAATTGCAATGACGCACCGTAAGTTTTGCACCTGTTGGACACAGTACTACGCATGCGCGATTTCTGAAAAGCCCTAGTGCTAGATCCCTTCAGAGATGATCTAAAACCGTTTATTGTTCTGAATGTAAAAAATACCTCCAAGATTTAAAGAATCATTACATCTTTCAGCTGTTTTGGGGAAAAATATCTATGCAGAAGTTGGCACGTGCAGACTTGTCGCGTTTGAAAAGAACATAAGCCATCGGCAAGCTGAAAGTTTCGAATCAAAAACATTAGAATATTTAATTAAATTATATTTAATTTATTTAATTTATTTTGACACAACTCTTTTGTTTCGTAAGTAATCTATAACTTTAGTTTCTCGGTCTGTAATTATATGAAATCGTGCGCTGAACTATATATAAAGTTTTTCTATTAGGCAAAGAGAAATTGATTGTATTGATCAGTAATGCGAACCTAAATTTAATTTCGCCGTATACTTGTGCTAAAAGCTTCTACTAAGATTGCTCAAAGAGTTAGAATTTTGACAGTTAGAGAAAACGTTTCTTTCGAAAGAGCTTAATGAAAATGACCCTAAACTCAACAACGTGACAACGTCTTCCGACATATACGATTTCTGTCTGCTTTGTATTTGAATACGACAGAAAGTTGTAGCATGCAGAAAAGGTTCTAAATTCCAGAAACTTCAAGTGCATTTGCTAAACTCTCCGTTAGTACAGTTTAAATGTACTTCGAAAGTTTCGAAATCTGAGACTCAATGTTAACTAACGGACTAGTTTTTTCCGGAGCCAAATAAAAGTTCTCACAAAGTTTGTCTTTTGCTAAGACACTGCGTGGAAGTTACTTTTAGTTCTTTAAGAAAGTGGATGCCAGTCAGCCATACTTTGCTAACTTATTCTTGTTTACAAGACGCTATCGCATGTTTGTATGATATCTAAACAAGAAAGATAATGCAAAAAAGAACAACTTCTTAAGGTCGGTATTAATTTCAAAATGAACGCCGGTCTGTTGTGTTGCTTTTGACTGATACAAACGTCGAATACCTACTCGAGCCAGTTTTCTGTGTACAAAGTCTTGTTTGAAAAAAATGGTGCAAATGGTTTTTGCCTTTTCTGTTAATCTTATTTACAGTATGGTGACCTGAGTTATCGGCTATGTTTTTTTCGATGTAAAGTAGCCTTTCTCCAAAAAAGTTATGAAATATTTTATTAATGTATTAAAGAAACGTTTCAGTTTAATAAAATCAAAACAGTTGTCCGTTTCACCGGGGAACTGAGCTCGCAAAAATTGCCTTTTGAAGTTTTAAATTACACTTTGTATACATGAAGAGAATTTTTTATAAATTTGAAATGGTATTCCGAAAGCCTACGCTTTATTAAACGAAATTTAATATACATAGGTTTTTATATACATTTTCAAAAACACACAAAAGGAAACTGCTCTTTCTCACTTCTCCATTTCTTTGTAAATATTTTTTTTGTTACGCTTAAAACTCGAAATTAATTTTTCGTTTGAGTTTCTTGCCGAATAACTAGAGACACTAATCAGTTGAAAATATTAGCTCTGTTCTTGAATAAAGAATGACAAAAGAAAGAGACAATTTAGGAGGAAACTAGATGATCAAACAGATTAATTTGAGAGCAGTTCAGAAATAACTCACTTTATTTCAGCTGGAAATGGACGTAGGACCATATACACAGTTGTGTTGTCTGTGTATTTACTAACATCAGTTTTCTTCAAAAATGACTACCAACCTTAAGCTTACAGAGCAAAAACATGATTAAAGTTTTGACAGGATGGAGCAGTTCTAGTTTGGATATGGTCGAACCACATACCGTGTTGGTGGTTTAGTATTTCCAGCTTTTGGATTTTGTTTTCACGGCGGTTTAACTACCCATAAACATTTTCACTTGTGAGATTTGTTTGATTTGTGGTTACTATCTTATGGGTAAAAAATAAACTACAACTTATTATCTTAATTCAAAAGCATTCAAAATTTTCCAACTGGTTTACATACTCTAGCTCGTTTTACACAGACAAGAGTATCTCTTGAAGTGAATGGAATTTGCTCTTTAAATTGTACTTCTGTCTTGTCTTCCGCAGGAAATTACTTTAAAATAATTCTAACCTCACACAGAATCATAAATAAAATTTATCTCTTTTGGTTAATTTGGCAACATACAGCGAAAACGAAAAGACTTAATCTTGTGAAACTTCTGCATTTTCTTTCGTTTTACCTGCATGTTAAAAAAAAGGAATTTGTGTTCTACTAAGTCAGTACACGGACAGTAAAAGAGTGTATTCATAATCAACTTGAAAGTTCTGCCTACTAAATGAAGATCTTAATGATTTATTATCGTCTGTAAGGTAGGACGCGATCTGTCGTGCTCACCGAAAAATACAAAGCCCTTATACAAAAAAATCCAATAATTATGTTAACGAAAACAAGAGATTTAGCGCGCCGGTTGCTGAGCATTTGTGCACGGGCCGAAGCCAAAACACACTCTGAAAAGAATATACATTTCGTACGTGTTTCATTGTGAAAAAAAAACCAAAATCTCTGACGTTGGAGAAAAAGAGAGACTTTATAAAATGAAATTTGCAGAAACAATGAAACTGTTGAAGTATATTTAACCCAGTAAAAGACGAGTTTAAACTGCATTGTGGCGCCAATGATGTAATTTGTCCAACTCCCTGCCATTTCATTGATCTTAATTAGTTCGCATGCGAGGTGCTGTCAGAGGGTTGTGTCCGACTGTGTTTTTCAGCAAAGACAATAGATTTGCTATTAAGTTTGAGCGGTCACCTCATCGCTAATTACTTGGAGAAAGAAAAGCGGTACACACGCAGTAGTTCTTAATGAGTTAGAAATAGTAATCGTAACAGTGTTGTTTTGATTATTAAGGCCATGTTTATTACAGCTGTGTTCACGAGATTATTTCTGATTGTGTGAAAGAAGTGCAACCTCTTCTAAACAAATCATTCCAAACTATTGAATAACTATATAATCTATCTTTTCAACTTCCAAGGAGCTTTACACAACAGGATTTCTCGAAAATTATAAAGAATTCCCTGTTGAACGCGTTTATTTCAATTTGAAATTAGATAGAAAGACCTATAGGCGATAGCAATTGAATTACTGATAAGATGCTTGCCGGCCGACGACAAAACAAATTGATCAAAAAGAGAACACACTTAATGGACCAGGCTTAGCTGACTGTTGAAACAAAGAGTATTTACGCGATCCTACAAAAATCTGCCATTTACTTAGAGACGAGGCGTGTCTAGCTGCGCAATAGAAATTATTAGGGATCAAGAAAGAGTATACTAAAACTCTTAAGAGAATTGTGAAATAATCTCAGGTCTAATCAATTTCAAATCAACTCGAACTAGCCTTTTTTTGCAATGTCTTCGAAGTGCCAGCGCTCAAAAAATCGGCTTTTTGGCCGCATCTAGTTTATACTTTGCGCTTCCACGAGAGTAACTCCACTTTAGCACAATTGAATTTATTGGCTTTTTCAGACTACTAAATGTTGTGTAAACAGGAGTAACAGTGAACAAGACATCCCAAAATGAAAGGAAGAAGAAAGACAGTTGTGGCGTGTTGTATGGTAGTTTGGTACTACTCACTAATAGCAGAAAGAAGAAGACGGGGTATAGAAAGTGCCATGTATAAGCTCAACTTACTCCGCGTTAAACATTTTATCAAATATTTAATTAATTCGTGTAATTAAGTTCAATTTTTTTTTCTGAACTTCATGCGAAAGAGATTGCATCGCGGGCACTAGAGTCACAACTTTTGTTATTTAGGAGTTACAAAAAAGAGCCCGCATTTACATGATAATCGGGCAAGCTCAGCTAGTGACTCTATCACTGTAAACCTTGAATGAGTTTTATTCTAGAATTTCTTTATATTTTCCTTTTATTAATAGTATTAAAGTATCAAAACTTCTCTATAAAAGCAAACTAGAGAGAGATTCTAGAACCGGAACTCATCTTTCAGTGATAAAGCATCAAATTGTACTTCGATTTAAAAAAGATTGTTCGTGGTTGAGCAGTTTAAAAGGAAACAACTGTGCAGTCAAGTGAAGAGTCCAATGATCCACCAGAATTTCTGACAATGTCATTGGCAACGGAGGGCAGGCTTAAGATGGTCATCCACTCAATAAATAAAAAAAAGCCTTTTGGGTGAGGGGATGGTATAATTTTCTTACAAATGCTCTTTCTCCAAAGACTGGAAATAGCATACGGGGGCATGCTTGCCATAATTCAATTAATTTTCAAAAGGGCGGTTTTAAATGTCAAAACGCAAAAAAGTAGTGTTTTTTGTGAAACTGGCTTTTTGCTGGTGCCTGAGCTCATCATAAAGGGCTAAGAAAGCTGAATCCTTGCCAACGACGAAGAACTGTTTATTTAACAAAGATCAAGTTGATCGGCTGACAAATGTTGTTCATGAAAAAGGGGCAAAATGCGCAAATGCGCCAGGTCTCGCCGGCTACACTTTTGCTCTTCTTCAAGTTTGATCAACAGATGAAACGTATTGGAAAGAATTTTGTAAAATGTAAGCCTGGTCCTAGACTTTTAAAAAAATCTGAATATTTGGGGGAATGAGACTGTCCTGCGCAATTATCTGACGATTTTCCCACATTACATCACGGCAGAATTGTGTTGCACGAAGGATTAGGCAAAATGCCCTTCAAAAACTTAGTAGAATAGGACTATAGATTTTCAAGATTGTGGATAAAAAAGGGCCCGTCTGTAATGCACGGGAGTTGTTTGTAACTTACTTGTTTGCTAAAAGAAGATTAAAAAGAACAGAAACGACTTTAGTACAGGTAAATTTTGTGTCTTGTTTTTGTGCGTGAAGTCCAACTTTTATGAAACTCTGGTGCACTTGAGGTTATGAAAATTCAAAAACACGAAAACAAATTCGAAAACATAAAACAAATTCAAAAACAAAATCGAAAACACATAGGCAAATTTGAAAATACAAAAACAAACTCGAAAACAAATTAACATTTTCGAAAAACAAAAAAAAACAAGTTGGAATGCCTCAGTGCTACAACAACATGTTTCGGTGGGGGCTGGCCTGATAAACCAATGTGGCAGAAAACGGGAAAGACTACTGGAGTCCAGCTTCAAGATGGCGAACACATTCGTCTAGACCGATTTAGTTTAGTAGATTGCTAAATATTTCTCACCATAGAGTCTCCAGTTGCTCAGTGGTTAGAGCATCCGACTAGAGTATGGGGGGTCGTGGGTTCAAATCCCATCTGGGGCTCAGATTTTTTTTCCGAATTTTCTCCTTATCACTGCTAAATACTCAGTTTTTTTTGGGATACCGGCACTTTTTAATAAGGGATCTGATAGCGCTTGCTTCTCGAAGAAAACAGCCAGTCTGCTCAATGGAAATTTTTGTCAGACAAAGGTATAGAAAGAACCCATGAAAATAAATTTGTAATTATCCTTCCAAACCGTTTTAAAACACAATGTGATATGGCAAGCCTTTTGCTTCAAAATTATTTTGCTGTCTTTATGACGTTTCACTCCCTTTTCTGCTTCGTCAACAAGGTTTTATCCATTTGGCCTGTTAGAGTTTGACTATTTTGTTAAACTTCTATCTTTTTGTGTTTCGAGAGTTGTAGTAGTCAGGCATTCCAATTTTCAAATTTGTTAATTTGTTTTTGCGTTTTGTGTTTTCAAATTTGTCAATGTGTTTTCGAATTTGTTTTTGTATTTTCGAAAATGTTAATTTGTTTTCGAATTAATTTTTGTGTTTTCGAATATTTCCAACATTATTTTATAGAAAAAGTGCAAAACGGCCTGAATTCAGCATTCTTCATTTTAGTGCTCTAATTATTTCTGGGCTAGTCAAGATTTGTAAAACGACAGATTGGTAAAAAAAAAACCTCTGTGGTTTTTAAGTAACAACTTGTTTTAGGCATGATACATTAGATAAACAAACCCTCTGTGCAACAAACCTCTAAAATTGTATAAATCTTAATCTCAGAAAATTTTTATATTTTCACCTAATGATTGTTCCTTACAAACAGCTAGAAAAACATGAACAAGTTGGAGGTTTGCAGCATAAGTAATTACATGTAGGACTTACGAAAAAAAGTTTTTTCTCATCAGCTTTTCATTCTCACCCAATTATTTCTATAATGAGGGTACCTTTTATCACCTTCAAGAGAGATTATTTTCTTACCACGGCAACAAGAGACTCAAATGTCTAGGTGTTGTGTTGGTTTCATTTCATGACAAGTAGTTGCAATGTGACAGGAACTTCTTGAAAAAACACGATTTGGGATTTTTTTCTTTTTGTGTGGAAGACCACCTTAACTCGTTTAATATTGTTTATAATCCTTGTGCATTTAAAAAGTTCTCGCTTCATAAACGCTCTTAGATAGATTTTAAGCCGACGTATAGCGTTAATAATTACCCACTTATTGCAATGGTTGCTGGCATCGCCAAAAATGGTCTGGATAAATGTTACAGCAGTTTTTAGTTGTTGTATACACTTTTGATGTTAAGAATTTAGGCCATGGCCGGATCAAAGGTCGCAATTTTGAAACTTATGTAACGATCCGAGTAAGACAGCAAAGGAAAGCGGAAAGGTGCTAACTTCAATATTACTAAACTGTTGAACTGATTGGCGAAACTTTGAAAATGGACGATATCTTCATAAGTAACTTGTGATGTGTTTCTTTCCCGTTCACTCATCCATTCTAGTTTCTAGATTTTAGAAAAATTCTACGTTGATAAAAAGGTTTTCTTCGCTTTTGTTTTAGAGTTCTAAGATTGGTTTAATTATTATAGCACAAAAGAAACATTGCTTTAACAAAAAGTTTCACTTCTTTTTAGTTTAAAATTATGTTGGATACTGGTCGATGTATTCTCAGTATGAAAATTTAAGCATTCAAAAGCGAAATGTCGCAGAATGATGAGACTTTCCGTACAAGTTACATGGACATTACACGGACCATTACATAAAGGGAAACTGAACCCTAAAATCAACCTTTGTCACACAAAATCTTTAAATAAGAATGAAAACGATATGAAAAGAAATTCCTCGTATCGCGCTGACTTTCCGAGAAATTCGAGTTTAAAACACGTTACTTGCCGCATTGTACCGGCGGCTCAGAAATAGGGGTTAAGCGGAGAGAGAGTAAGGCTATGACGTCAGATATGGGTAAGAATTGGGTCGGACTGAAAAAAATTATCACTGGAGTGAGATATCCTACGGGAATTAACATTTTCGAAAACACAAAAAACAAATTCGAAAACACGAAAAATGTTAATTTGTTTTTGTGTTTTCGAATTTGTTTTGTGTTTTCGATTTTGTTTTTGTGTTTTCGAATTTGTTTTTGCGTTGACATTTTTGGGCCACCACACAACGTAAGTTGTAACTTCCACTCTTGACTGTGTGAGCGAGCTTATGATAACAAAAACAGTTCAAGCGTTCGCTCGCTTCCCATAACCTGCGTCACACGTTACCTTCGTTTACCGCTGACAAGTCGACAAGCGCCCACGCTCAATGACCCCAAACGACCCGAAATACGCACATACCAATTAGAATTTCTCATAAAATCAGCGCGACTCAAGATATGTTCTCAACACCTTGAGGGATTTCATTTAGAAAATGTTGATTTTAGAGTTCAGGTCCCCTTTAAATAAGTTTGGTTCCACCAGGCCTGTAAGTGAATCAACTGAGGTCGACAACAACGACAGCTTACAAGAAACACTTTTCTTGCTTGCCTATTTCGGCCATGTATGGCTAGTTTGGTTTCTTTTTGGTCCGAGTTACACTTTGTAAAATTAAAGAAGATGAAAATGTTTTTCTTACAGATGAATATAAGATATACAAGATTCTTTTTATGTAGCCCTCTTACTGACAAAAACTTCAAAACTAAGCTTTCCACGTTGTTATTTCAAGATGACGGAATGCAGGTGGCACGCACAGTGCAATCCAACGTGAACGATTATATTCACTATTGTGAAGAAAACAAGACCTTCACTGAACTGGCGTTTTCGAAACTATTTCTTGTTTGTTTAAAAACATCAGTTTGGGATTCCAAAAGTATGCTTTCTCAATAGATTCACTTATTGATATTCTGCAAAAATGGTTAAAGAAAGAACTAGTCAATCCCACGAAGGTCGCCATGTTGCACGGACGTCTGGGTCACAACGTGAAACTATCAAAAGAATTAGCTCTGTTGCCTTGTTCGGACTGTTTATTGCTTGCATTTACTGTAAAACTATCCAGTAAAATAAATAACGTTTTCCTTTTAAAAAAGTTTAACAAAAGCTTTTATTTCTTTGATAACTTTTGTCAAACAAGATCTTTAACTGAGTGTGAAAACTCAGATTTTTAAAAAAAATCCTCGTATCGCGTCGACTTTCCGAGAATTTCGAGTTTAAAACATGTTACTTGCCGCATTGTACTGGCGGCTCAGAAATAGGGGTTAAGCGGGAGAGAGTGAGGCTATGGCGTCAGATATGGGTAATAATTGGCTCGGACTGAAAAAATTCTTCATTGGAATGAGATATCGCACACAATGTAAGTTGTAACTTTCACTCTTCACTGTGTAAGCGAGCTTATGACAACAAGAACAGTTCAAGCGCTCGATCGCTCCCCATAACCTACGTCACACGTTACCTTTGTTTACCGCTGACAAGTCGACAGGCGCCCACGCTCAATGACCCCAAACTACCTACCAACTAGAATTTCTCGGAAAATCAGTTCGACACAGGAAAAAAAACGTTAAGATGTGTTCTCAACACCTTAGGGATTTCATTTAAATAATGCTGATTTTAGAGTTCAGTTGCCCTTTAATTGACATATCGAGTGATTAAAATTAATATCATAACATATAGGACAAAATTAGACCCCGCTGGATGGGCGCTGGTAATACTTCCGAAGTTTCCGTATTTTTAAAATCCCTTAAAAACGTCTTCTACTGATTTTCATAAATTTGCAAAGATTTCCAAACTGAAACATTTCCGAAGATTTTCTGAAAATTGTTAAAAATCCTAAAAAAGCCTTAGAAATGATTTTAAACCGTTTCCGAAGATTTTCGAATATTTCCAGAGATTGGTTTTCAACCTCGAAAAAAACTTGGGGGTAATCAATTTAGTTAAACAACACTTTCTCGTGTCAGTACCGGGAAAAATGAAGAATTTCGCCTTCGATGTCATAAATACCTATCGCATGGGGCCGAGTAAAATTTAAGATTAATTTCACGAATGTTTTCAAATTTTTTCCAAAACTTTCCCCGAGTCGCTTCGCGATTACCTATACATAGTATAATTCATGCTAATTTATGTCTAAGTAAAAGTAATATTAACTTTAAATCGTAGCATTAAGTATCTGGGCATGATACTAATTGTTGCCTCATGACCCCGAAACGGGCCAGTATGGTCCAGCGACTTTTCCAAGTATTCAACATTAGATATGATATCCATGAAGTCGACAAGCCTATGGATACTTCTATCGCATATGCCTAGCAATTCAATAAATAGATAGAATACATTAATATTGTTATTTTCTGCCCGGGAGGGTCAACTTCAAACTTTCAAAGAGCTTTCGCAAGATAACGGCTTTTTTCCATATTAAGGCCTTTTTTATCAGTAACCTAAGTTTGTGCGACGACTATAAATACGGGCATTTATACAAAACTTGGTGTACAATTATGACCGCCAACCCCAAACACAAAGTTTCCCATTTCTCAATACCACACTCGAGCTACAAAACAAACCACACAAATACGCAGTGTTTGGCGTTTTATTGCATTTACTGAACCACCGTATATCAAAGCAAATAAATAACTCCAATTTTTTTATTTTGATAACCGTAGTATGTTTTCGAGCTTTAATTCCCATTATATTTTATTCTACTAAATCTCTATAATTTTGGTGGCCTTTCCAATTGTCAGCAGGTAATTGTTGCACAGTTACTACAACTACTAAACATCTGAAATACTCCCTTCTTCGGAACAAATAAAACTAATTTCTATTTGACTAAGCAGAACATCCCTAATTCGGCTTTATAATTGGTTCTTGTTTTTAAATCTTCCCACAGCCACTTAGGATGATAAATAACACTCCCGTCCAGATCAGTAGATCTACTACAATTTAAATAGTTTTTCATACGCCCTCCATATTGTATCTCGATGTAGAATACTTCTAGCAACAACACGTGTGTAGTGCGGTTTCTTTACAAAGAAGTTATCAAAAGCTTAGCCCTGTTACAAGCTTTCCAGTTGAAGAAATTTGAATCGAGCATAATTACAACTTAAATAATTATCATTTAGCCCGTTATTGCACGAGTGTCGTAAAAGAAAAGACAAATGCCATGACATAATACACCGCCATTGAGGTAAATTAGGAAGACTTCATGTAAATACATACACAACAAACCAAACGCGCTCCTGTACAACGAAAGGCGGGGAAAAACTCGCGCCAAAACGCCACACGTACGTGGCGTATGTCTTGCCTTTACTTCAACATGTATAAACGGTTTCAGAAACAAAGTAGGTTTATCACTGCCTAGGTTAAAAATAAAACAAGACATGTTGATGTCGGCTTGTGAGATGTAAGTCAATATAAAGTACATACACAACAAAAAATCAAGCAACGGAGTTGGATTTACTCATGTCAAGAAAGAGCGTTGTGTATTACCCTGGATATGAAAAGTCAGCTCACTTAAAAAAAACAAACGTTATACTCAAGATACATTTGAAATACGCAAGTCATCAGAACTGTAATCAGGGGCACTTCTCAAGCATGACACTGACTGTTTCAATATTACCACAGGTGCATAAAATGTACGAAAGCTTTTTGGTACCGTTCAATCAAAAAGCGAACTTACTTTAGCTCCTAATTCAAGGAATGAAAGCCTTTAACAGAGCTGCTATCGAGCCGGCAAACTAGCATAGCGTACTTCTTCCAAGAAACACTGACACTACACAATAAAATATTGATCGTGGATAGCAACCTGATACTGGGTGGGTAGGGCACATATTTGATCATCTGATAGTTATATTTACAATTTTCCATTTCATTAAATACGATATTTTTATTACCAGAGCAACAGCTCTTTGAAATGCCGTTCAACAGCATTAAGAGGGCATTATCTTTCTGCACTGCCTGACTTTAAACTGCGAGAGACTGGGTACTACTGAGTATGTCGACATCTGCGAGAGCGACCAAATACAATTCAAACAACATTACGCCAGCATATTAAAACAGTTTACAAATTACCGATTCTAGCGCTCGAATAAATCGGTTTCGGCCTGAAGCTGTGACAGCGCTCCCTTGCCAAAGGTTGATGTTTATCTTCTGACCATTGCTGGCAATTCCTTGATTCACTTGTCTGGTTAACCCTTTTTTTTTCGCCATGATAAGCCCCTTGCACCAGTACCCAGTCCCTCACAGTATGATATCAGACAATGTTCCAAATATCTAACTATGTAATACTCAATTGATTTGCTAAAAGCTCCCACAATATTAGTGGGTGTATATTTTAAGATCATTTCACTTACTCACAGCTTTCTCGTCCAAATTATTTTGGCTCTTCCATTTCTGGTTAAATAATACTCTATCACAGCAGCTACCATGAACCACAACTTACGACTTAGCTCGCAAAACAACAATATGATTCTATCAGTTTAACGGCAACCATTAAGTATGACTTACACTGCTATTGTAAAACAAAAATCACCACGAATCTAAACGAATAACTAAAACTGCTTTTGTAGAACGAATAGTGCAAACATCAAACTCGTATCGAGTGTGTAGCTCAGGATAGAACCAGCACTACGAAGTTAACCCTTCCAATCCCATTCACTTATCAACACCCAAGTTCTCCTGACATAATACACACAAAATAGGACATTTGGTAATGAGAAAATGAGACTTGATCAAAGTGAACTACCAAAGGTGAAAAGTAAAATTCTCCCAAACTTGTTCAATGAAAAGTATGGGCTCTAGTTGGGAGAAATTACCAGTACATCAGGGTCTGAAAGGGTTAAAGAATGGTTACTTTTCGAACCATTGACAACAAATTTAGCGAGTTACATGGTAGCTGATTTAAAACCTCTTATTTCAATATAATATTTGACAAGCCTGTGAAATACCCTTCTTTCAATTACTCCATTTTGTAATACTTTCCCCCACTTGTTTAAATTCAATAAATGCTTAAGATTACCTGCAGCGTTATCTGCGAATTTGTTGGATAGCGCGATAAAATTAATCTGAGCACGCTTCACCCATAGCAGGTGAAAGTTTTAGAAACTTCCTTTTTTTCGGAGTTTCACTCTTCTTGCTTGAGCAGAACTCAGAGAAAACCCCCGTCGCTCGTCCAATCAGCTTTGCCGATTGCTCAACCACAAACGCTTTCAGCAACATAGCAACGATACGATTACTATCACACAAAATACAGCAGCTGGCGAGAGAACACCTTGATTGTACAGCTGGGCAAGTTGAACGTTTTATATTTCGCTTTCCATTTCGAGGTCGGGTCCCCGGTGGTTTCTTTTACGGAAGAAAAAGTGCGACTTGGCAGGTGGAGGACCCTGCAGCATTGGCACTTGGTTCTTATGGGTGATAGTGATCTGACAACAATATCAAACAATAAATAAAACTACCCTTCTAAATATTCTCAACGTAACTTTCCCAGAACTACATTCAACATAAAATGTTATTTTTGAGGGGGCTATTTAAAAATGTTTTTGCTGATTAAAAACGAAAGTTTTCGGTCAACTTTGACCGTCATTAAAAACTTTCTTAAACACCCAAAGAAAACTTAAAATCAGTAAAAATAATAATACGAATAATAATAACAACGATGTTAATAAAAAAACAGATACTACTACTGCTACTGCTAATAATAACAATATAATGTAATATTATTTACATCATGCTAATAAAGTTCTTACTACTGCTACTGCTACTGCTACTGCTGCTGCTGCTACTGCTGCTACTACTACTATTACTACAACTACTACTACTGCTACTGCTACTACTACTACTACTACTACTACTACTAATAATAATAATAATAATAATACTGCTACTGCTACTGCTACTGCTGCTACTACTACTACTACTACTACTACTACTACTACTACTACTACTACTACTACTACTACTACTACTACTACTACTAATAATAATAATAATAAAGCGTCTTGATCTACGTAGCGCGCCTGTCTACCACGCACCAAGCACCTAACACTTACCGTTGCAGCATTCTGCAACCAAGGCTCGCCATCGATCTGCATTGGGAACAGCCGCTTCGTTCTGTAAAAAGAAGGCCAGCACAGTTAGGGTGCTTTTGGAAAGTAGGCTATTGCTGCGGCCCATTTTCTTTCTGCGTGTAACATTAAAACGTCAGATTACTGACTGAGCTTCACTCTGTAATGCATACACACGCACCGCTCCCCGTATCTCCCCGAATTCTTACATGAGTTGCACTCCCTCACTGTCCTAACTTACCAGATAAACCTAGACCCAATTCCTCTACCTGTGGGCATTCTATCGTAACTTATATTTCCTTAAAACATACACCACCCTTTAGAATCTCCCTTGGTCAACCAGCTTATGGAGTGATAACCATTAGGCCAACCAGACTCCACACCTCCTCTACTTATGGCGTGATAACCATTAGGCCAACCAGACTCCACACCTCCTCTCCTTATGGCGTGATGACCACTTGGCCAACCAGACTCTCCCCACCTTCTCTTCTAGAATGGTAGCCACCAGTTCGATCTCACTTCCTATCTCCCACCCTTTGAGCAAGATAAAAACGTACTTGATAGTAAGTTCCGAGCACTGGGCCAGCCTCAAGCCATGCGAGCGCACTCCTGCGATTATCTGACCAATGTACAATGAGTTTTCCAGACCGACTACTTCCAGTAGGCCATCACCGATATCTGGTAAAATCAATCACAGGTAGTCTTTCACTATACCATCTACGTGTTCGAAGACTTAGCTGTATCATACACAAACAAAAAAGCCTGGAAGTTTCGATAAATTTAAATGAGTAGTTCTCATGGAATCCAACAGGATTTCAGTGGAGCTAAAATATCTTGTAGAATCAAACAGGATTTCCAAAGAGTCAGATGGAAATTTCCATGAATTCAAACAGGATTTCAAATGAGTAAAATAGGGGTTTCCATCTATTCAAAAGGGAGTTCTGTGGGGTCCAACGAATTTTTAAAAAAGCAAATGGAATTCTATAGACTCACACGAGACTCAAGTGCCAAACAGTTGTTATTGATTTTGTTTTAATTACTCTTTTAAATGTTTTGACTACCGGGCCCACAGTAATTGATGTGGTGTCCTGGCCAAGTAGAAGCCTTTTTTTTCTTTTTTTCTTTTTTCTATTAATTTGAACAATAATATAATAAATAAAATAAATAAATGACTCACATGGAGCATGTTCGAATACTGCTACTTGTTTCCCACGTTCTTAACAGTGGAGCATATTTGAAGATTTTGAGTTTGTATAAGCATTTCCTTCCCGTTTGGAGTGTGCAGTACACTTGTAAATAAAGAAAGCAAGGGGAACATCCACTTACCTTGAACTGCCCATGTGAGGTCAGTTTCCCCTCTTGGTACCTTACCCCGTGATCCTTTTCGCGCCTTCTTCCTGTCGGTCTCACCCCAGAGGTTGGCGCCACCATACACGCTAGGGATGTTTACGATGGCTATCCCTTCAAGACTTGGGCCTGATGCCAGGTCGAGGGGTTTGCCGTCACACTTTTAGAGGGAATGAAAAACAATTTTGAGAGGAAAAGAGAGAGTAACGTGATAGATGAAAACGAACGAAAACTATCAGAAATTTAAAGTCCCTATCAAGTTTATTTTTTAAGTTCCAGATGAAAAGTAGAACCCTTTAATGATAGTAAAATTTTGAAAATAAAACCTTTTCTCGCCATTCCTCTTATATTTTTTAGACTTGAAGCATGAAATGATGACGTAACAGGAGGCATATGACGTAGCACGAGGCATAAAACAGAGACAATCTTTTTTATCTTAAAAATCAATTCTGGCTACAATAGTCACATTGTTATAACTTTAATCAATGAATAATTGCCCTGAATTTATTTGAAATTAAAAATGTTACGACATTTCTTAAAACCAAAACCACACAACTCACTGCTGTTACGTCACAGGCTACCAGTGCCCGGCCTGCTCGGTCAAAATTTACATTCCAATCTTTTTTTGATTAAAAAGCCTACTTAGACGTGGAAATTTTCTTTGGTTATTCGAATTTTGAGTTCACAGATGACAACAGTTTTAATCCAAAAAGTAAAAAATAAGCTTGATAGGGACTTTAAACAAAGCTTCACAATGTCGGTTGCTTTTGTGACGTGAGAACGAAATAAAAACCTATAACTTTCAAATAAAACAGGAACTGTTCTTTTAAAGGGTTCTTTTTTTTATATAACGTTTTAGGTTTTTGACTTTTTTTTTTGACTCAAGGAGTCACGGGATAACAGGCAAAAGAAATTGAGGTCCCTTGAAGGTCTGCCACCCGGGACCTACGGTTTAACGTCCTTATACAAGAGACGCGAAGGCCTCGCCGTTTGCAACTGGCGCCTTACGAAATTAGCCAAACAGGTGGCAGTAAGGTCATTAACCTTGTTCAACGGACCCGATGCACACAGCGGCCGTTTTTGATAAAACTTTTTGTTCTTACTTCTAAATTTTTCCAATAAGCTAGTTCGGAATTTCAAGGAACATAAGCGCGCGTCGAGATCAAAAGAAATATTCATCAAACTTAAGAAAGGAATAACAATGAACTCCCATCCCACTTCATTGCGTTCCTTTGTGTAAGTTTCATGAATTTTACATTTTATCCCGAATCGCGGACGTTTTCTGAAATGTCAAACTGGCTTATTGCTTTACACGAAATCGCTAATTGCCAATAGACCGTACACTAAAATTTGAAATACAAGTAAAACTAGTTGGGTTCGAGTAAGCTCTGTTAAATAGCTAAAACTTTACACATCACCATCGCCGTGTGAAATTTTCAACTACTGACATTTTGAGCGTTGTTCCTTCTCTGAGTTTTGAATCAATCGTTCCAAAAACATGGCGGCTATAAAATTGACCACAATGCATTGCGAACATTACACCACTAAAAGTGACTTAAAGAAGGCCACGGTTGGTGAAACTCTTCCATCTTATAACAACCATTTGTAAGTGTATAATTTAAGGTTTAGGTTAAAAGCTTCTCTCTTTGCGTTTTATGGGCAGCTTTAGGCGTTTACGCGCAAGGAACTGTGGGCAAATGTACAGGTCGCCTTTTCCCCCCGAATTTCCCTGTTACTATGTACAATAACGAAGCAAATGTAAAATGACTCATTGACGCACTGGCCATTTTATTTTTAAGCAAGTTCCGATGTATAAAGGGATATCAGTATTTACCCCTTTTACAAACAATGAGCTGCTTTTATGGCGTAAAAGCGTAGTACGTAAAAGATACTTACAATCACTTCAACCTCTTCGTGAAGGTTTTTACAGTTTGCTGAAAGGGTTTCGGAAGCGCCACACTCAAAATACCTCACTTTGTTTTTCCACCTGTTCGGAGAATGAAGAATTTCAGCTCATTCAGCTTTTTGTTGCTAAATCTTGACACTCTTAACTATCTTCAGTTACCTAGTTTCTTTCTGTCTAATAGTGAAATCTAGTTTTAAAAAAAAAGTTATTATAACAATCACGAAAAACCGAAGCTTAAGAACTCAAACAACTATTATAACAAATGATCAACAAGTCAATTGGAAGATGATCGAAAACGTTCTGTAATTAGTTCTTTTTCCTTTTACATTTATTTAAAAAAAAAAGTCAATTGTAATGAAACTAAATGCAATTACGAGGGAGAGTAAAAAAAACAACAAGTTACGGTTAACTACAATAAAACAAAAAAATATTGGGGTCGTGCGAAATAAAAGCCTAAGTCACGACACAACTGCGCTATACTTAAACAAAAAAGAACACGTTCAAATTGGACAAGTCGACCTGCAACTTCCTCTCATCTCGAACAAGCATCAAAGTTCTCGAACTTTTACGAGGAACATATAATAATTGTCGAAATGTATTCTCGGAAGATCTGAATGAAGCATCAAAATGCACAAGGTTATAAAAAGTTTAGACACTCAGTTCAGTTCAATGACTAATAACACACACAAAACGAAATTTCTCGATTCTAACTGGTCGGAAGCAGTGCTGTTTTTCGTAAACACCCCTGTAAAAACAGCCTAGTTACTATAACTCAAAATATTGAGTACCTCATGTGAATCCATACTAACTAGTTTGTGTGAGTTACGGTAGCTCATTTCGGAAGGGTATCAGTTACTCTGATTATTGAGTACTCATTACTCGCTAAGTAGTAGAAACGCATTTGTGAGTTACGATTACGCATGTGAGTTGCTTGTCAATGAAGTAGTTGAGTAACCTTTACTCAATCTAGTGAGTTAGAATAGCACACGAGTGAGTAACGACTACTCGCGCAATGAGTTACCATCTCCAACCAAGTGAATCCATATTAACTCAAAATTTTGAGTAACACAAACATATTACTTAGATGTGAGTTAAGATTACTCAAACTGTTGAGTGATAGCTACTTGCATCAATTTGGGTAAGAAATACCCAATAAATAGATTAAACCATTTACTTGAGAAGCGCCGTGCAAAAAGGGTTAATTCAGTGCAATCTACTCTAGATTCGACTAGGCTACGCCATGTTAATAAGCCGAGTATAAAATGGAGTACATACCTGCTGTTAAACTTCTCTGGGTTTTTCTCTCTCTGAAGGTGAAACTTCAGTGCCACAGAGGCGTCCTGAATACAGACAAGAAGCCACACCAAACAGGTAAATGGTCAACACGCGAATATAATCTTGTTTAAAAGCCAGACGTCTAAGCCAAGAGAGAGCAGTTATGCTACCATAATTTAGGAAATTAGGAAGGAATCGTTGAGGTGGAGAGTGTACCAGGCGAGGCGTTTGGCAAGACAATAGAGGTTCATCAAACGATTGAACGAAGGAAAGCGCTTCTCAAGTTTTAGTGATCAGGAATGACGTGTGGATGCCATAAGAAAAAGTCAGAACATTATTTAGAGATAGTCTAGCGTACTATGAGTCAGTTTGAGAGGAAAACACAACGTAAAACAAAGAGAAGCAAATCCTCGTTAAAGAGCGGTAGCTAGTTTTCGCTTGTGGTATGGCACTATAAAGTGTTCTTTTTACTTACAACACCAATGGAGAAATAATTGTTAATGATATTGAGTGGCGGCGGATCCCCAGCCTCTTCATTTGTATCCACATCAGAAAAGAAGATCTCCCACCTAAAGTAAAATCAACACGATAGAAATACACTTCAATCTAACCTTTCCTTCACACCAAAAGGCTTCTTTCTGCTGCAACTGTACCTCTCCTTATCCTTCAAGGCTTTTCTCTATTGCGAATATATTTCTCCCTTGCCCTCAAAAGCACTATTTAGGCCCTAACCTAACCTATCCCTCTATTTTAAAGGCACAATTCTGCCTCAAACGTAACTCTCTTTCCACCTCAAAGTTTACATTCTGCATCAAACTAAACTCTCCTTCCCCCTCAGTTACCATTCTGCCTTAAACTAACCTCTCTCTTTTCCTAAAATGCTTCATTTGCCAAGAAATACAAGAAGTTTTGGGGAAAAAATAAGAACTTTCGAAGAAAGTGTGATTGATTCATATAACTTCGGTGTAACCCAGCAGCATTTCAGGGTTTTTCGAAAAAGAAAGAAAAAAAGAATATTACTATGAGGATGTTCTGTAGGCTTGGAACCCCAGAAATGACCTTTAAAGAGGAGGTACAGGTTACCAGCCCAGCGCACTACAGCCAGCAGTACTGCATTCGTTGCTGTTCTCTTTATCGTCTCGTCACTCGAACATTTTAATATGGTTGTAGTATTACCCAATCGTTACAGCTATACTTTCTGTATTGATAGCAACATTGTTGTTAGGATCGCCGCCTGGTTAGCCTAGTTGGTAAGGCGCCTGTCTTTCGTGCGGGAGGCCCGGGTTCGATTCCCGGCGCCAGACCTTCATTCAGGGTCTTGAAATAACTGCTCTTAAATCTAAAAACGGTTAGACCTTCGCGTCCATTCGGTCAAGGACGTTAAACCGTAGGCCCAATCTCTCAATCTCCTATCGGGGGACTTAAAAGAACCCACAACACTTGTCAAAAAAGAGTAGGGTGATCCCGGTGTCGTGGTCTGTCAACTACTAACTGAGGGCAACTCTTAATGAATATTAGTGTGAGGCTGAATGTTGCGAAACCAAAGTCAATGGCAAATCATTGTAAGAGCATTGAGACTATGTAAAATGCTCCGAGAGCGTTCCATTATTGTTATTACTGCTTCATACCTGTCTAGACTTACAACTGTGCTCTTTGCAACCTGGGACAAAATCTTAGAGATGGTCCCTCCTTCATAACCTGCAAACAGAAAAAGTATTAGTGAAAGTGGTTATCCAGTCTAAAAGCCCGAAGGAAGACGTTTTGGGAAGCCATATCCACCACATATACAGAAAACAAAAATTAAGGGCTCAAACTTGAAAATAAACACTAGTTGCACAAAGGTTCTCGTTTCACACAAAACTCTGAGAATGAGCTTCGCGATTTAGTTCCAAGGCGTTCAGGTGACTCGAACATTGCAACCACAATCGTTCTCTGCCGTGTTCCTAGAGCTCGTTAACCCGTTCAGTACTGCCAAATTTTCCCAACTAGAGCCCATACTTTTAGTCTGGAACAACAAAAATTGCGGATTTGTTCCTTGGAAACCAATATAAAGGACAATTTACTAAGACTGCCTCTTCCTAATTATACACAAGAGCACTAGAGTCCGGCCTATAAGGCACTACGTCCATCGATCCAATTGCCCTTGTTTCACAATTAGTGCAAACACTTTTTTTGAAGAAATTCAACCAACTTGAAGCTTTCCACACGAACCCAAGCTTCTTAAACTTGTCAGCCTTGAATACGCCAAATAGCTAAATTATCTCGCTAGACCCATACTTTTTAAATTACAAGTTAAGTTGGGTTTTGCGCTTCATCTTTAGTAGTTTGTGTCTGACCAACTTCCACTTTCTCATTACATTATTTTGTATTATTTATGTAAGGGGAAGTTAGATGTTGATAAAAGGCGAGAACTGAGCGTCCCACTTACCGCCTCCCCATCGAAGACAACGGCCCAGATCATTACCAGTGCCTTGAGACAAAATTAAACAACATCACTGTAAATGTCATACTTGGTTTATCTGGACCTAGTTAGTCTAGGAACTGGTTCTGAAAGCCGGCAAACTTCAAAAGAGAATAACAAAGTTCGTGAAAAGATGCTTTGTTGTAGGTTGAACGAACCGCGACCGTGTACATTCTTTGTTTCTGGTGTTAGTGAAAATGTTTTTACTGGCTACTTGGTGATTTGCATCTCAAAGCCTTTTGTATTTTGTGCACTTTCAGGACTAGAAAACAAAAGAAAACTACGAACAAAAACCTACAACAATGGTTTCATAACCAGTCTCTAGATTAACTATATCTGGACGTAGTTTGACGGAAAAGAGTTATCAGTTAGCTCCAAATTAAATCTGCTATCTAAAAAGTTCGAAGGATCAAAAGAAAACCGAAGAAGTTCCAACAGTAGCCGCGAATTAAACTGTAAACTTCTAGTTCCAAGTTCGCGCACTAACCAACCGACTTCGGTTTCTCAAGTGATATATTAGTTTGGTGGTTACATTCAAAACTAAAATGCCTCTATAAACACATACGTTTTCACTTCAAATTTTATCCCGGAACAGTACAGGTGTGGTAATACGGAGTTAAAAGTGAAAGGTGAGGACATACTTTAATTACAAAAATATTCGGACCTTATATATTCTGATATTAACTTTTGGGCAAATAACTATCGGACATTTTTTCCGGTAAATCTCGGACAAATGAAGACACTAAAAATGTTTCGATAAAACTCAATTGGAAATACCTGCATGTTTCGATCAATGAGATCATCTTCACAGAGGTCAACGCTGACGTGATGTGATGATCCAAAGGCAAGCTCTTCTTTCTCGGTTTCTCTAACACTTGTCTTTGATTCATTACAGCACGTCAGAGTTTGCCTCTTTGAGATGATCACCAAACTCAGCCGGTTTACAAGAAAACGTCAACAGTGAAATAGTTTGGTTCAAAAGAAAAAACAAACCCGGAAGAGGAACTTGCCAACTTTCCGGGAATCTTTCATTGTATGAGTGATGAGAAACCCGCGCTGTACAACTAATTTAAAGCCTTCTGCTGAATATGTGTTCTTGCCACTGCCTAGGCTTCAACATCTTGTGGTATTAAGTCGGTAATTAAGCATATTTTAAAACTTTTGGACATTTTAATGTTCGGACGTTAAATTTTTCGAATGTTAGATAAATATTCAAGTCAAAGTGAAATCTTTTTTCATAATAACCAATTCAATACTAAATTATTTTACGGAAGTTACAAATATAAAGTGACCATCGACAGCTGCCTGAGATTTGAGTCAAAACACACCATTCAACAGTTATTTGCTGGGAGTTCTTGTGTGAAAAATTTACTTGCAACATGTGCAAACAGGGTGGAAAGGAAGAAAAAATTACCCTTTAAATGTATGAAACTAATGCGCTAAAAACGAGGCTGCGTTGGTGTATCAAATAAAATTATAAAAAATTGATTAAGCTTAACATCAATCACAATCACAACTTGTTTTCATTTCCTTTGCCTTTTTTATAAACTTTACAAAATAAAACTATATCATATTAAACTAAGGGTGATATATTTTTAAATTTCTAATTTCTAGAAAAAAAGAGAGTATTTTTTAGGAAAATAACTAGGACCTAAGTTAACCGTGAGGTTTTCAAGTTAGGTACTAGTTTTGTTAATTGACTTTTGTTTTGTAGCTTTCACTCACATACAAATGCTGAAAGCAAAGTAACAAAGGCGAAAATAAATATATATGTAAACATCGTATGAAAGGAGATGAATACTGACGTTTCGGACTGTCCTTCATCTGGGTTAAATAGTGTGGAGAAGCAAATGAAAGTGGCCTATTATAAGCATGTAATTAGGAAAGCACAGAGATATGAAGTATGGAAAAGTGTGGAGAAAAATGTGTGGCGTATTAGCAAAAAACAAAAAGGTCACTGTAATAGATAAGGCTGATTAAGTCATCCCATGAGTATTTTAATTTCCAAAGTGTGGATGAGTTCCATTTAAATTTGTTCTACGATAATGAAAGTGGTATACAAATGCTCTTACCTAAGGGCAGAATTGCCATTGGAGGAGCCCTTTTCAACTGTAGCTTGTCTGTCAAAGAAAAAGAGGCCGAGTAAACTTTCACGTTTTCCAATGTTGTTTACGAGCCAAAAGCCCCCTCTCTTATATCGATCTAAAAGTAAGGTCGTGTTCTATTGGGACCAACCATTTTTGGTGGATTTCTTCCAAAAACAGGGCCGTAGCAAGGGGAGGGGCCCGTGCCCCCCCTAGTTTTTTCCCCCAGTTTTTTTTGTTTACTATACCACTGCTTCATAGAAAGTGGTAGTTACCGACCATGTCAGCGTAAACGATTGTATCTACTTCTAAAGAGAACAAGTAATATAATCGATGTGAAAAAAGATGTCACGTTCAGCAAATTGCCCCAAATCTGAGAAAAACGGGAAATATTTTACTAGTTTTAAACACTCTGATTTTGTTTCCAATGGTGTTTAAAAAGCTGGAAAGACGTTTTCAGACAAAATTTCCCGGGGGAGCATTTCCCCGGACCCCCCCTAGAAGGCTCGTGTCTTTGGCGCTCGGTTGTGCCCCCCTGGGGGGGGGAGGAGAGTTGTCATTACGTATATATTATTATCACTACTATTCTGACATAATTTTTATTATTCTTATTTTTTCATTATTATCATTATTATTATAATGGGTGCAACAGCACTCAAGCGACATCCACTAAACAGCATAGAACAGATACCGCATAGATTACATTTATTCCAATCTTTTATGAATAGTAAAACTACTCTCATACATATACACACACACATACACACCTATCGTTGAAAGAACCCAACCGGCTGTGCCGTCTCCTCCACAACACAATATCCAGAAATCCGGTACGTTGTTGAAAAACTTCAAACTTAAGGCAAGAATAAGTGTTTTTATTAATGAAACACTTCAAGTAGTACTGTCTGAGCGATACGTAAAGACCACGAAACTCACTTTAACAGTTCCCCCGTTATCGGCAATCAAGTTATTACAGCTACCCGGTGGGCTACAACTTCACGCTTCGCTAGGGGTGATGATAAGGTCATGTCACCACAAACTACGTACAAAAACACTTATAAAAAACGAAAAAGTTTACCCTGGCGCGGGGCCCCCATCTCCAAGGCTAAAAACTTGTCGAGGGTTTAGCAAGTACTGGAACTTGTGTAGTAACCTAAAAAAGAAGGAGATAAGCTGCAGAACTTTACAAGTTAGACAGTAGACAACCATTGCAACGTTTTTTCATTACCTAGCCCGTAACCAGTTCTTAAAGGAGGAATACCCCCCATACCGTGAGCTTAAGGGCGGAGTGTACCCCATAATGTGAGCTTAAGGGAGGAGTGTACCCCCATAACGTGAGCTTAAGGGAGGAGTACCCCCATAATGTGAGCTTAAGGGAGGAGTGTACCCCCATAACGTGAGCTTAAGGGAGGAGTACCCCCATAATGTGAGCTTAAGGGAGGAGTGTACCCCATAACGTGAGCTTAAGGGAGGAGTGTACCCCCATAACGTGAGCTCAAGGGAGGAGTGTACCCCATAACGTGAGCTTAAGGGAGGAGTGTACCCCCATAATGTGAGCTTAAGGGAGGAGTACCCCCATAATGTGAGCTTAAGGGAGGAGTACCCCCATAATGTGAGCTTAAGGGAGGAGTACCCTTCTTACTTGTCTTTCAGCACGACAACATGTTAAAGAAACTATTAGGAGCTGGGTGGAGTTGTTTTTTTGGTTCCTTGCCTTTCTTCACTCTTGTGCTTAATATATAAAGCTTTGACACATTTGTTTTTACATGAATGTTTTTCTTAACCTGGCTTCATGTCTTTCTCCACTCTTGGGTTAGTAAAAAAGTTGGGTGGGTTGTGTGTGTGTGTGTGTTTTTTTTTTGTTACCTGGCTCCCTAGCCTTTACCATTTTTGGTATTAATAAATAAAACTCTAGTTCATTTTGTTAATCTCCCTGCCTTCCTCCACTCTTAGGGTTAATAAACAAAACTCTAGTACATTTTGTTACTACGGGGGGTGGGTTGGGTTTTTGTCCTTACCTGGCTCCCTGCCTTCCTCCACTCTTGGGGTTAATAAATACTGCCAGCGGATGGGTCCCGGGTAGAGGCGTAATCTGTAACAATGAAATCACAGATGTCCCAGAACGTTTGATCAAGTGCCTTACTCACCCTTTAATTGACTATAAGAAGCCTGTGAGAAATCTTCTACCATGCAACTATTTGATTTGGGTTATTCTTCCGACTTCTTGAATGATTTCTTACTTACTATTGGTGGTTTTCGCAGAGGTTTAAAATCGTCGACAACATGGTCATTTACTGATGTTTTATTTCAGAGGAGATATCCAGGTCAACAATCGTGAACTCAAAAGCGAGTGGAGTCGCTGCTGTAACAAAAATCTCAAACTAACCTGCATCGGCATCCCGTCCAAATTCACAAAAGAATTGTTTCGTTTGTCGTTGGGAGAATTTACGGATCCTTTTTTGTCCTGTAGAAAATAAAAAATAAAAATTCTATCCACATGAGTAGAAATCAGCAAAACTCCAAATTTTAAAAACCACAAGGCTGCCATAAGAAATGTGTTTCTGAGATTTCGTAACACAAGTTTGAACCATGCCAAATTGCATCTATGTAACTTGTTCTGTGAATGTCGCAATATTTTAGTGTTAGACTGAAAAACTGCTAATCGTTGATGTATATACCGATAAATTGGTTCATTTATACCGCATATACAGTGTACTTAATATTTCTAATTAAGGAATGATAAAACTAAATATGAAAATGTTTCAGATACCGATACGCGCGTGTGAGCAAATTAACAACAGTAGAATTTATCGCAAAAATCTTTGGCAATAGCTAGTTATCAACTGACTAATTTGACCAAAACATTATTCGCCTCAGGATCAGTAAGTATCTGAATCATAAACAATCCCCTCGACCTTGTTAATTGGTAAACACAAATAAAGAGTACGAACTCACCAGACCGGCTGGAGATATGGAAGAAGGAGGCAAAATATGGGCTCTGTGTTCACCCAGATTACACTCAGTGCTAATATGCGTCGCACATTTATTGTGCACCTATAGAGAGAGACGAAGCCACACTAAGGTCAAAACGGTGGCAGTTGCATACTTTCTAATGCTCTAATGGAAGAATTGTTGACAAATGTAACAGTATTTACCTGTTATAAAGCAAGTTTCTGTGTTCTATAATAGTTCTGCAACTAAAAAATATCGTATCTAAACACACGCCGGTAAGCATTAATTGAGAGAAAAAGATCAACTATCTTCAAAAAGCATTTTCTGAAATTTGTTAAAGTTTGACAACGAGCCGTTATCTTCATGTTTAAGTAGTGCATTTAACTCACGAAGCGTTCAGTTTTGATTTCTCTATATCGTGCCATCAGCAGTTCATCATTATTTTTTTTTTCACTTTATTTTATTGTTACAAGTTATAAATTATACAATAATTTGTGGGCTCCATCTGCAAATAGCATAACTGT